>CM067520.1:24691065-24738565 GCA_034509495.1 Acestrorhynchus altus | reverse complement strand
CTGCACACTTTCGTAAAATGCCCAAGCTGTTGGAGTATCAACTGGTCCCATAAATGCTCAATTACAAAAATATAAATGCCTTTGCAATGACACTCAAAACAGATCTCAGGTGCTTTGTGTTTCCACTGATCCTCCTTCAGATGTTTCTACAGCTTGATTGGACACCTGTGGTAAATTCAGTTGATTGGACATGATTTGGAAAGACATACATGTTTATATAAAGTCCCATAGTGGACAGTGCAGGTCAGAGAACAAACCAAACCATGAAGTCTAAGGAAATGTCTGTAGACCTCAGAGACAGGATTGTATTGAGACACAGATCTGGAGAAGTTACAGAAAAAGATATGCTGCATTGAAGGTCTCAATGACCATGGTGGCCTCCAACATCATAGAGCTGGCTGTCGGCCAAAACTGAATGATCATGGTGGGAGGGCCTTAGTCAGGGAGGTGACCAAGAACCCTATGGTCACTTTGACTGAGCTCCAACATTGCTCTGTGGAGAGGAGAACCTTCCAAAAAGACAACCATTTCTGCAAGCACCTGAAAGGACTCTCAGACCATGAGAAACAAAAAGATTGAGCTTTTTGGACTGAATGCCAAGCACATCACCTAAACAATACCCTTCCTACAGTGAAGCATGGTGGTGGCAGCATCATGTGGGGATGTTTTCCAAGCAGGAACTGGAAGACAAGTCAGGGTCGAGGGAAAGATCACTGCAGTGATGTACAGAGACATCCGTGTTGACAACCTGCTCCAGACCACTCTGGACCTCAGACGGGAATGAAGGGTTTATCCTCCAACAGGACAACGACCCTCAGCACACATCCAAGATAACAAAGGAGTGTCTTCAGGACAACTCTTGTGAATGTCCTTGAGTGGCCCATCCGGAGCCCAGACTTGAACCTGTTTGAACATCTCTGCAGATATCTCTCCATAGAAGGAGCCTGAGAGGTTCTGCAAAGAAGAATGGGAGAACCTTCCCTAAATCAGATTGCAGAAGCATGGCATCAAGCGTGTATGTATGTTTTATTATATAGAACATATTTTTTAATGTAAAAAAAAAAAAATCTCAAACCTTCTAAACAGACCTTCCTCACTTTGTTATGGTAGGATATTGTGTGTAGAATTGTGAGAGAAAAAATAAATTTAATCCATTTTGGAATAAAACTGTATCATAAAACGTGCAAAAAGAAAAGAGTTTCTCTCTCTGTCTCTCTCTCTGTCTCTCTCTCTCTCTCTCCTCTCTGTCTCGCTCTCTCTCTCTCTCTGTCCTAGCTCTCTCTCCTCTCCTTCTCCTCGCTCTCTCTCTCTCTCTCTCTCTCTTCTCTCCTCTCCTCCCCGCTCTCTCTCTCTCTCTCTCTCTCTCCTCTCTCTCTCCTCTCCCTCTCTCTCTCTCTCTCTCTCTCTCTCTCTCTGTCTCGCTCTCTCTCTCTCTCTCCACTCCTCCTCTCTCTCTCTCTCTCTCTCTCTCTCTCTCTGTCTCTCCTCTCTGTCTCTCTCTCTCTCTCTCTCTCTCTCTCTCTTCTCTCTCTCTCTCTGTCTCTCTCTCTCTCTCTCTCTCTCTCTCTCTCTCTCTCTCTCTCTGTGGGCTACGTGGCCAGTCATTATGTAGTGTTATTACCTCCCTGTGTTGGTGGCACTTATACCGTGGGCTCTGATGTGTGTTTATTACAGCTGAAATCCTCACTTCCTCCCTCGCTCTCTCGCTCGTCCGGCTCACCGCCGCTTATTATTTTGTTCTTTGACGAAATGCTTGAGGAGAAATATAACAGTCACACATCATATGGGGAAAAAGCCATTTCGAGGCATAATTGAATGTTGCCCACTGACAAACGGCACCCATGTTGGGAATGGCCTGGCGTCGCCGTCGCCGGAAAACCCTCTACAACAATTTTTCTGAAAGGAAGAGGAATGTCGCGCTCTTTTATTTGCTGTACTTGTCCAGAACCGTTGAAGCTTCAAGGTGTTGAGAGTTACGCTAATGGATCTTTATCATCAGCTCTTCTTTTCCTATGTGGGCGCTCGCTCTCTCTCTCTCTCTCTCTCTCTCTCTCTCTCTCTCTCTCTCTCTCTCCCTCTCTCTCTCTCTGACTTCATCTTAGGCCTCCTTCTACCAATTCAGGTTATTCAGTAATTCCGTTATTCCGATATAAATCATTGCCATCATGAGCATGGAATTTTTTATGGAAAACTCACTCTTGCTGGAATGTCCCCGTCCCCCCATCTATAATGACCCAGTGTCTTCATATTGTTCTAATTGGACACGGGGTCTTGGTACAAGTGGACAAGTGCTTCCACCACCACCCGAAAAAGACTCTTGGAGGCTACTTTTGGGTAGTGTACTGCTCGGCGAGAGATCGTTGATTCCTCATCGTTGATTTAATGCCAGACATGTCTTTATGTAGACCAGTGGATCCATGAGAAGGGACCCTACACCAGTATAGGACTACCACTCACCTGGTACCCACCATCATGCCTTGCTTAAGCACGATAATCCATGCCATCTCGGAAGCATCACTCGCCATGAGAACACTGGCCAGTATTTAACCTCACTGGACAATTGGCGTTCCCAAGCCATTCCCTCTATGTAACCAGTTTCCCTAATGATATTCCATGAGTTCGGATTGGCTCAAACATTCTTGGAGATTTTTGGCAGTTTCAGGGTTTTAGGTCATGAAAATAGGTTTGCATGTTCTCTATCACACACACACACACACACACACACACACACTTACACAATTATGCACTAATTAGCTTAAAGCCCTACATGCTGAGTCATGAGCACTGAATTCAAATTAGCCTCCACTGTATCACAGTCATAATTGTACAGGTTTGATTCCCGTTGCTGTAATCAGTGCTTTCATTAGCTCGGTTCAGACTGGGTGGCATGGCCTCGTTGACTCGTTGAATACAGTCCTACCAACTGCAAGGCACTGAGTTATTCAATCATAAAGGGCATTGTATTGGTATACAGTCTATAAATGGTGCCAATTACTAGTACAGGGACGCGGTGCTTATATAAGGCCTGATTATCACTTTCACCTAACAGGAATATGAAAAACGCTGGCACTGCCCGGGAATTCTCCCTCCGTTCCCGACAGACTCCGTTACGCAGAGATGATATGAGTATGCTAATGTACAAAGAGATAAGATAATGGGCTGGCCTGCTGCCCACGGTGCAGTTTCTTAAGGACCAAGCCTCCAAAACAAAGGCGTCGGAAATGCACAACAATGTTCTTCGTTATTATCGAGCTCCGCGGGTTCTCTCGCTGTGTAATTATGCCATTCTTAAAGAAAAGGAAATTAGCCGGTCCCCATGCAGAAACACATTTAATCAACTGCCTGTGGTTTCATCAGCATTCCCCTCGTACACTCTGCACTGTATGTGGCACCGTTTGGTTTGCGTCATTGCAAACATCCTTGGACCAGATCCGCCATCCTGTCTTGCGTCCCTACGTTAGTTCCTTAACCCTTAGAACCCGAGATCCGCATGTTGTTGGCAGTTACATGCGGTTTTCTACGCTTCATATCTCAGGATCAGAGTCACCTGAGAGTAAAAGAGTAGTCAGAGTACGACGTGATACACATATCGTAACAAACTACGAGACTTACACGTCGAACCGTCTTCGTCTGATGAATTATCAGTGAGTGATCCAGCTCGGAATTCACTAGTTTCCAGCTGAATTCAATCCCAGTTTAAATGCCAAAGCAGATTCCAGTGCATGTTTACTGTCCATGTGTACAGGCTCAACCTGCATGTAGGCTCCGACTGATCAGCCAGAGGGGCGGGGTCTCAGATACTGGGAGGGGCTTCAGTTTCAGAATAAAGGCCTGAGAAGGCTTAATACTGCCACTTACATAAGTAAGGATCTTGGGTTCAAGTCCCAATTTGGGTGGAGTTTCTGTCCACCCAAGACACTATGGCTACTTGTTTCTACACTCACTGTCCATCCTATCAGCTCCTCTGACCACACAGGAGCTCTTTGTGGTTCTATAATCACAGACTGTAGTTCATCTGTTTCTCTGATACGTTATTCTCCTCCTTCCACCCTGGTCTTCAATGATCAGGACCCCACAGGACCACCACAGAGCAGCTATTATGTGGGTGGTGGGTCATTCTCAGCACTGAAGTCACACTGACATGGTGGTGGTGTGTTAGTGTGTGTGAACTTGTTAGGATGGACAGACCTGGCAGTAGTTTTAAATGTTCTCTTTTTAAATCTCTTCTCAGACTCATCTTCATCTACACCCTTCTTTCTGAAGGCCTCAGAGAACCTCAGAGGGTGAACCCACTCACTTCATTCAAGTGCAAACCAAACTAATGACCTATGGTCTAGAAATGGCAGGTAACTGCCCACAATGAGCAGATCCTGGGTGGTAAGGAGGTCAAGGATCTGACGGTAATGTCTTGGTGCCAGATACCACAGGATGCCTTTAGCGGTGTGAGTGTCCGTGGTTTGATGGGTCCAGGCTTTCATGGCAGCGCGAGCGGAGCCTACATAACATTATGCAGGTGGATTTAATGTTTTGGCTGTTCTGTAATTGCAATACTATATTTTTTGTGTCTCATGCAGCTCTAGGATCAGTGGGTGGGTGATCATTGACCTGACTGGAAGAGTAGTGGATGATGTACGTGCCATGCCAACAACTGCTTCTTTCAAAGGCCAAGGGTGATGTCTCCATCCGAGCCCCTTTGACAGAGATGTCTTATGACAGGGGGGCTGTTAAGAGCTTGGGGACAGGCTAGTTTGTGTGTGCGTGTGTTTTATGGCACAGGCACATCTCACCGACTTGCCTGACTGTATCTTGCTGTGACAGTACGTTGTGTTGGGTAGAAGCTTCGGGGAACGCGGGCAGTGGGTGCCAAGTGCACTGTGTGTGTGTGTGTGTGTGTGTGTGTGTGTGTGTGTGTGTGTGTTATGTGATTGGAGTAGAGAGTGTGTGCTGTCTGAAATGTTGTGTGTGAAAGAAAGGCAGAAAGCAAGCGTCTGAGACGGTCTTCACACTTCCCACGTCACGCTTCTCCTTCAGGTCCTCCTCAGGCCCTGATGGCCTGTCAGTACAGCTGGCTTTGATCCTCATCCGATTGGACGGCTGCGCAATCATGGACAGATCTCTAAGTGATGGGATTGGACGTCAGCAGGTCACAGATGACTCTCGGGATGACATGATTGGTTAGGAAACCTAACGCACATTCCAGATGGTCAGCAAGTCTGGTATGATTGGGAAGAAGCACTCTGTACTCTCTGAGCGCTCATAGAAGAACCCTTTTTGCAAAACTGGTTCTTTACGGAACCAAAGTAACGCCCAGACACAGAGGAACAGAAATCATGTGATCCACCAAATTAGAGATTCTGATTGGTTCTCCCTCTGAGTTTGGCTATGTTGTCCTGCCCCTGCTGAAACCGAGATGCTGATTGGTTCTGCCTCTGAGTTTCAGACACCAATCAGACATCAACCAGATATCAATCAGACATCAATCAGACATCAATCACATATAAATCAGACTTCAATCAGACATCAATCAGATACCAACCAGACATCAATCAGATATCAATCAGATATAAATCAGACATCAATCAGATATCAATCAAATATCAATCATACATCAATCAGACATCAATCAGATATCAATCAGACATCAATCAGATATTAGACATCAATCAAATATCAATCAGACTTTAATCAGACATCAATCAGATATCAGTCAGACATCAATCAGATATCAGACATCAATCAGACATCAATCAGATGTCAATCAAATATCAATCAGACATCAATCAGACATCAATCAGACATCAATCAGATATCAGACATCAACCAGACTTTAATCAGACATCAACCAGACATCAATCAGACATCAATCAGATGTCAATCAGACATCAATCAGATATCAGACATCAATCAGACATCAAATATCAATCAGACATCAATCAGATATCAGACATCAATCAAATATCAATCAGATATCAATCAGACTTTAATCAGACATCAATGATGTTGCTGTTTTAAGTATGGCTCTGGAAGTCTTCTACCCAAACACACTCGCCCTTCTCCACCCGTCACCCTTAAACACCAGCCCTGGACGCGTGGTATTCTGAAGGGTGTAATGTGTTTGGCTGCTGGCGGAGTGCTTTCACCCAAAAAGACACTTGGCTCCAATGCCTTGGTCATTATTTGTTTATTGCTTTGTTTGCTTGTTTCCATTCACAGCTGACCGTTGCGAGACTAAGTGAGACGGGTCCTGCCAGCCTTATCTATGGACGTCATGCTTCGCTGAGAAAGCACTAAAAACCTTTTGCTTATTGAGCAGCGTCCAGAAATATGAGCCTCGCAGGGCAAGTGGGTGAAGCAGACGGACGGGGAGAGGGAGATAGCAGGGTTTGAGGGACGCGGGACTGTTTCTGAGGAATAAAATAATCTTTCGGAGACTAACTGGGCTTTCTTAGTGGAAGATTACGAAGGGACGGCTCTAGATAACGGATAAAAGAACAGGCTGCTTAGACAGCTCTGTGTTTTTATCCTTTGTGTTCTGTTCCACTGACATTTCTCTCTCTCTCTCTCTCTCTCTCTCTCTCTCTCTCTCTCTCTCTCTCTCCTGTCACCTTATATGACAGCAAGTAAGTTGTAGTTGCTGAGTAATCACTGAGAGAAAACTGTCAATTTTATTGCTTGGCTGTTAGCTGTCTTTGGCCTGGCTCCAGAACCTGACACTTGGACTCCGGCCGTCTCTCGGCGCAGATGGGTGGTCAGCGTCCAGGTCTAAAATGATGGAAAAGCACCCGATAATGTTTCAGTGCCGTTGTGTCTCAGGCAGATATGTCAATGATTACAGGTGTGGTCTGATTAGACACTGGCGTAAAGTGCTTCCCCCGCTGCCCTATAAAAAGGAGGCTACTTTTGGGTAGTGTACCTCTTGCTGAGAGATGGTGACTGCTAGACACGCTGGTCACTTTGACCAGCCTGTATAAATTGTAGTAGCCATACCTACAGACTGTATCTGTTGCCACCTCAAGGGACCTTCAATCCCGCCTTTGCTTGAAGCGAGACACTGCCTCAAACGATCTGGGGAGCATTGCATACGACTGTCCTCCTAGTAGTGATACGAGGGACACTAACAGCTCAGTGATATGTGCAGAACATCCTGTGGCCATATGTTGGTCTCATGACAGGGCTTCCGACTGGCGTTCCCAGGATTTCCCAGGAATGTCTCCACCTTGTCCTACATTGCCAAATGTATTGCCAGTCATTTATGGGAGCAGCTGGGACACCAGATTTGACAACCTACGAGTGTGCGGGATCTACAAGCCCTGCTGCAACTGTGAGAGAGCCTGTGAGCTTGTACTCTACAAGTTATGGGTCAGTGCCTTCGTCCAAACTCTGGTCGTTGTGGTCATTCGTTCTTTGAGAATGAAAACAAGGCCAGGATATTCATAGACGCCCCACTTACGGTGATTTAAATACATCAGTGAAACAGGAGTGTGTTGGGAGGGTGTACCTGTGGAGGGTGTGTGCTGGGTTTCCACACAACGTAGAGTTGAAGAGTGAGTCAGGAAATGTGATAAAAGAAGCAAATGAATGAATAAGTGAATGAACTTGTCATCCATCGCGTTCCTTCCGTACGCAAATGAGGAAATTCAAAAGCTGAAACAACACGACCCTCTGATATTCTGTTTGCCTGCTCGATTATAGCTGTAGCTAAATGAAAATAGTCCTGATAAGAGGCAGAAGAAAAGGAAGGGGGGGGGGTGATTTATGTTTTGACGGCGCATTGTTATTCATCTCCACCTTCTCCTCTCCTTGCTTCTAGACGCACATTATTTATCCAGTCAGATCATAGTTTGCTCTCTGTCAGTTATGTGATCTACTGTCTGCATTCAGAGCACTGCTAGGCTCTATATTACTACAGCAGTGTGACCTGGGTGGAAACAGCCTGCCGTGTCCTCCAGGCCAGCTCAGTGATCCTCACGATAAAACCCACTGGAGCAGCATGGTTCAACTCCAGCAGCTATGATACATTATCTCCAAATGTTTGTGGACACCCCTTCTAATGAACGCATTCATCCACTGTAAACGGCACCCACACGCGTCTAATGCCAGGCGAGGGCTAGAGGGGTATCAAGCCCCCCAGCATTGAGCTGAGGAGCAGTGGAACTCCTGACCTCACCAACATTCTTGTTGATAGATACAATCAGATCCTCATCACAAAGCTCCAAAATCTGGTAGAAATTCTTCCCTGGACAGTAAAGACAGTTACTCCTTTCTCCACGCTCCTTTAGGGTTCTGGGGGAATGGCCCCTGGTCATCGTGGACTGTTCATGAGTGAGACTTGAAGGGAAGGAAGATGTTTATGGATCTACACATCTCAGTTCGGCGTCAGGTTTAACGCAACAAGGTTCCTAATGGTGTCCTGTGATGATCCATCCCATGCAGCTTGAATGTTCTCACTCAGTTCTGCAGATGGTGTGGTAGGGGTGGAGTGTTGATGGAGCGTCCAATAGCATCCCACACATTTTCAATCAGGGACAGGTCTGGAGATGAGACCGACCACGGCGTAGTATCATAGTAGGAGGACCACTGATTGCAGGACCCCTTTAACGTAATTGGCATTTTACGAAATTGCACCCACACCACGACACCAGGCCTTTTGGACGTGTGACATCAGATCTTGGTGCTGACCACGGTGCCTCCACACATGGATCCGTTGGTCATCTCATCTCATCTCTTAGACTGGACTGGTTTGAAATGGACTGAAGAAAAGTCCAGAGTACAGAGTAAAGAGTACGCAGCAGTGATCTTCTCAGCCCCTTTCAGTTCAGACACACACTCACCTTAATGTGTGTGTGTGTGTGTGTGTGTGTGTGTGAGAGTGTCTGAACATCAGACACCAGTGCATCAATGCGAAATCACCACTTATGTGCAGAATAATGGCTTTTGAATGGCACCAGGAGATTTTGCAGCACTTTAGAGTCTCATTCTGGGAGGTGCTGAACTCAAATAGAAAGAGAGTGAGCGAGCGAGAGAGAGAGAGATGAGGTGCTGATAGGCAGGAGTGTAAGCAGACGGAGTTACGTTGCTTGGGGCTTCATAGCTGTGTGCTAGAATTGCAGTGTGTGTGTGTGTGTGTGTGTGTGTGTGTGGATCGCAATGCTTTCATGTGTACAGATACGTTTGATGGTTGTTAGTGCATCTGATTATAGATATTCAGCACTTTGGCCCAGTAATGCTGATGCCTGCGCTTGTGTGTGTGTGTGTGTGTGTGTGTGTGTGTGTGTGTGTGTGTGTGTGTGTGTGTGTGTGTGGGTGTGTGTGTGTGTGTTTATGTTATGCTCTGCCTGAAGTGCTGAAATGCCTGCTCAGATCTGTGTTAGAATGAAATGTGACCTACTGCCAAAGTGATACATCAATTGACTGATAATACACACACACACACACACACACACACACACTCACACTCACCAATCAGCACTCAGGATCCCACAAGTATTAGATGGAGCTCCATCATTCCAGAGACGTTCCTCTGCTCCACAGCTCAATGCTGGGGGGCTTTACACCCCATGCATGGCATTAGGCATGGTGCCAGTAGATTCATGTTCTTCTGTTCTCCATCAGAGTGTCCTATTCTATTGGCAGCACTTCTCTGCAGTAAACAAGTATCCCCGAAACTCCAGCTTGAACATCAACTCATAAAATCATGGTGGATCAGACGAGAACATGAATCATCTGAACATATATACCGTTACACCTCTAGTGATGAGCTTTAAGCTGCTGAGGCTCCACTCCCGTACAGGTCATCTAGGATGAATCACTGAGAACCATGGAGATGTTCCAAATTCTTAACCACACTTTTGGGAACTATCTGCATTGCTTGGGCGAGTGAGTTGGCAACCAGTCCACTCTGGAGCTTCGGGACCTCTGATTGCTGGAGACACACTTTACTGGCATATTATCTCGAAGCTCCTCCACCAGCTGACAACACGGGCCGCTCTCATCTATAGCGAATGCATCGGTATGTGTCCGAAACCTTTACAGCGGTCAGACTCCGGCCGCACATTACAGAACTCCGCAGAACCGCTAATCCCTGTGTGAAGTTCTCTTTATGAATGAACGCAATCTGCGTGTACAGCGGAACCCAAACTCGGCTTTCTGAAGGAAATCATGGCTGTTAAACCGATATGTGCCGCTATTGATATGCACTGAGAGATGATTCATGGGCCACTCTGCCAATACATGTCTAATTTCTTGCTTGGTGGGCACAAAAAAGTAATACAGTGTGCCACAGTGGTACCGACAAAATTCAGGATAGAGGTCATTTGTCTCCATTTAGCTGCTATATCCATTTGCTTTCACACTCGGCAGAGCGAAGGGACTCCACTGTGGACGTAAGAGATCAATCAATGTTCTCCATAAAAAGCTGTGGCTCATAGGCCAGACCGATTCTACCTTTGATACCTTATCAAGCAGCAGCAGCAGCAGCCCAGACAGCTCCTCCTTGGAGCGTAGACCACTCATATCTGCGTTTATAGTGTGCTACATCACAAGCATAATGGGCCTCCGGGCCTTCTAGGACAGAGAGGAAGAGAATAAGTTGGTTTGATGGTGGATGAATTCAGGCTCTTCTTTCTTTAATCTGTTTTATTATCTTCTGGGGGCTGGAGCTGGTCCCAGACGCTGCTCCATCCAGACCTGGACCTATAACCCATAAACTATTTGGGAACAACCTGGGATATAATACCAACTACCTAGCAACCTAGCCATGATGGATTCCGTAGGAACTATTTGGCAACCCCATAGCATCCACTTAGAAACGCCATAGTAATCACTTGGATGAACCACTTGGAACCAATATGGAGTTGCTCCAACAGAAGCAGATGAACCAGCAGATTCCCAGTATGGTCCATAGTGTATATATGCAGTCATGTGAGAAAATTAGGACACCCCCACATTTACTGCTACTTAAAATGGCTAAAATTAGAATCAGGTGCAAATCATTAGACCATCATGAGAGAGGAGCTTGGAAGAAGGTTGTAGATGAAGGTGAATCTGGGAAGGGATTTATCAGCCGTTCCATGGTCACAAACTTCTGCCGACTTGGCCGGGTCACTTAATGATGGGTAGCATCTACCATAAAAAAGAGACCAAACACGTTTGGTTTTCATGGGAGGTGTTTAAGGAAGAAAGCCTGTGTCAGAAAAACAGGACCAGACTAAAGTTCTCCAGAGAACATCTACACAAAGAGCAGGACTTCTGGAACAATGTGCTTTGGACGGATGAATCCGAAGCTGAATTATTTAGACACAGAAACAGAAGACACGTTTGACACAAACTGAACACAGCATTTGAGCAGAAGAAGCTCATAGCAGCTGTGAAGCATGGTGGTGGGAGTGTGATGGTTTGGGGCTGCTTTGCTGCAGCAGGGTCTGGAGATCTCGCCATCATAGAAACCAGTGTGAGATCTTTATGGTATCAGAGACTGACGCGGAAACATCTCAGAGCTGAAAGAATTCCACATGGAGGAGCGGGAACGTCTTTCTTCCAGTCGATGTCAGAGACGGTAGGTGGTTTTAGGAAACATCTAACTGACATTAATTCAGCCAAAGGAGGAGAAACCAGCTTTTAGAGCACAGAGGTCCTAATTCTTATATATAAAGATATTAATATCTTAATATAGAGTAAGTTTATAGGCTTGTTGAGAAAAGTGGGAGTGAAACATCTCTCTCTGTCTCTCTCTCTGTCTCTCTCTCTGTCTGTCTCTCTCTCTCTCTCTCTCTCTTCTGTCTGTCTCTCTCTCTCTCTCTCTCTCTCTCTCTCTCTCTCTCTCTCATTCTCTGTCTCTCTCTCTCTCTCTCTCTCTCTCTCTCTCTCTCTCTCTCTGTCTCTGTCTGTCTCTGTCTCTCTCTCTCATTACTTATGCTTCTGTCCAAATGGCTCCATCTCTGTGAAATGGAAGCAAAAGGTGAATTGTATGTGTGAGAGAGAGAGTGAAGCATTTTGTGGGTGTGACTGGCTGTGTGTGTGTGTGTGTGTGTCAGCAGCAGTGGCTGTGCTGAACAGATTGCAGCTGTTTTGTTTTCACAGTTAGGCTCTATAGCGCCCCTGTGGGAATCAGGCATAAACAGCCTCCTACCACAACAATAATAACTGCATTGTGGCTGTTTGAGGGTTGTTGTGCAGTTTTGTAAACCTTTGTGTGTTTGGATGTAAAAGTTCATTAAACTGTGGAACAATAATACACTCAAATGATTCTCATGATCAGAAGAACACTGAACTGTAATGAGCAGAATGACTGACTGAATGACTGAATGACTGACTGAATGACTGACTGACTGACTGAATGAATGAATGACTGACTGACTGAATGAATGACTGACTGACTGAATGACTGACTGACTGAATGAATGACTGACTGAATGAATAACTGACTGAATGACTGAATGACTGACTGAATGAATGACTGACTGAATGACTGAATGACTGACTGAATGACTGAATGACTGACTGAATGACCAGTGACTGACTGAATGAATGAATGACTGTTGACTGAATGATGACTGACTGACTGGCAGACGACGACTGACTGAATGACCGTTGACTGAATAGATAACTGACTGAATGACTGAATGACTGACCAGATGAATGACTGACTGAATGACTGAATGACGACTGAATGACGGCTGACTGAATGAGCCGGCTTCGACTGAATGAAATAACTGACTGACTGACTGAATGAATGACTGACTGAATGAATGACTGACTGACTGACTAACTGTACTCTAATAGACTGAAAACTACTATACTCTAATGGATTAAATAGTCTAACGTTGTACACAAATGATGACGGGGTGAATGAACTGAGTAACACTGTCGTACTCTAACGGTCTGAATGGTGTTGTACTCTAGCGGGCTGAGTGGTGTCGTACTCTAACGGTCTGAATGGTCTTGTACTCTAACGGTCTGAATGGTCTTGTACTCTGCCCGGTCAGATAATTCTTTGTACTCGCAGATCTGAATGGTCTTGTACTCTAACGGGCTGACTGGTGGCCATTGCTCTGCGGTCTGAATGGTGTTGTGCGGGCTGGATGGTGTTATTACTCTAACGGTCTGACTGGTCTTGTACTCTAACGGTCTGAATGGTGTTGTACTCTAATGGTCTGACTGGTCTTGTACTCTAACGGTCTGACTGGTCTTGTACTCTAATGGTCTGACTGGTCTTGTACTCTAATGGTCTGACTGGTCTTGTACTCTAGCGGTCTGAATGGTGTTGTACTCTAACGGTCTGAATGGTGTCGTACTCTAACGGTCTGAATGAGTGTCGTGCTCGCAGTCTGAATGGTGTCGTACTCTAACGGTCTGAATGGTGTCGTACTCTAACGGTCTGAATGGTGTCGTACTCTAACGGTCTGACTGGTGTCGTACTCTAACGGTCTGACTGGTGTCGTACTCTAACGGGCTGAATGGTGTCGTACTCTAAGGGTCTGACTGGTGTGCGTACTCTAACGGTCCCAGACTGATCGCCGTACCTCAACAGTCTGAATGGTGTCGTACTCTAGCGGTCTGAATGGTGTCGTACTCTAACGGTCTGAATGGTGTCGTACTCTAACGGTCTGAATGGTGTCGTACTCTAACGGTCTGAATGGTGTCGTACTCTAACGGTCTGAATAATTTAGCCATTGCTCTACTTGGTCTGAATGGTGTGCATTCTCTAACGGTCTGACTGGTGTGCCATTACTCTAATGGTCTGAATGAATTTATGCGTACTCTAACGGTCACCAGATAGTTATGGTACTCTAACGGTCTGACGGTGTCGTACTCTAACGGTCTGAATGGTGTCGTACTCTAACGGTCTGATGGTGTCGTACTCTAACGGTCTGACTGGTCTCGTACTCTAACGGTCTGACTGGTCTCGTACTCTAAGGGGCTGAATGATGCTGTATGTTGTACTCTGACAGTCAGATTGACAGCACAGTGTGGAAGTCTGTTACATTGCACATTATCCCACTCCAGCAGCTAACAGATGTTCATAATTCAGCAGAGTGTTGAGCCTCAGTCATTTTAGCTGCAGCTCCTCCTCTCCTTCTCTCCAAAACAAACAGCTTAATGAGCTCGAGCAAACGTCGCTGTTTGTTCAGATGGAGCCATTAGTCTCTCTGTCCCCCCCACCGCCTCTCTCTCTCACTCTGCCTGTTTCCTGTACCCAGCCCACCACTATACCCCTCCCCTCACTCTCTCACTCACTTCAGACCAGCTTTTGTCACAGTTTAGAAAGCAGAAGCTATTAATGCCAATTCATCTGCTGTGTGTCTTGCTTAATGATGTTTGATTAAGATCTGTAGTGCATTTATTTTTAAAGACCGTGTGAAACAGTTGGGCAATATGATCAACACTGACTCTCCACCTTATTGTCCATGACCAACAGACAGGCCATCTCCGATCCATTAAGATGGAGCACCACCACACTGTTGACAAGCAGAATGAGCACTATAACATGCTCTGTTACACAGTAGCCTCCTTTCACCCTGATCTTCAATGATCAGGACCCCACAGGACCACCACAGAGCAGCTATTATGTGGGTGGTGGGACATTCTCCGCACTGCAGTCACACTGACGTGGTGGTGGTGTGTTAGTGTGTGTTGTGCTGGTACGAGTGGATCAGACACCAAACACTGCGTCCACTCACTGTCCACTCTATCAGACACTCCTACCGAGTGTCTCCACCTTGTAGATGTAAAGTCAGAGACCGATGCTCATCTGTGTCCTAGTGTTTAGGGAATTGGCAGGACATGACTGAAGTGCCCTTGAGCGACGCACTTAACTTCCAAGCTTCGCCAAGGGTGTCATGGACAGGGCTGCCCACTGCAGGCATGTGTGCTCACTGCCCCCTACTGTGTATGAGTGTGTATCACTGTGGATGGGAGAAACACACACACAAAGCTGGGGGGCTCACACAGTGGGTCTGTGAGCACCTTTACCTTTACTTCACAGTTTGTGTTGGTCATCCTCTTGTCCTTCATCAGTGCCCACAGGAACGCTGCCCACAGGACATGGTTGTTGGATATTTCTGGTTGGTTGGTGTACTGTTCTCGCGGGGTGTTTAAACACTCCCACACATTACCTGCTCTGTGGTGGTCCTGTTGGAGTCCTGGGCGTTGAACATAAGGGGGAATTAAACTGTTCATTTAATTGGTTGGAAAAATTGCATGTAGAAATTTGGTGTATCACCCAAGACCACCCCCCCTACACACACACATACACACACACGCACACTGCTGATGTCATAGGGTAAAAATGAGGGGAGTGTGTGTGTGTGTGTGTTGCTCAGTGTGGCTCTTACATAACCTCTCTCCTGACTGCTCAGTGAAGTGGGAAAAGAGAGAGTGGAGTACAGTCACAACCTCTCTCTATCTCTTGCTCTCTCTCTCTATATCTCTGCTTTCTCTAATTCAATCATTCTATGTCTGTCTCTCAATCTCTGTCTCCGTCTCTCTCTCTCTCTCTCTATCTCAATCACAGTCTCTCTGTTACTCTCTGTCTCTGTTTATCTCAATCTCTGCCTCAATCTTTCTCTATTTCAGTCTTTAAACTGTATCTCAGTCTCTCTCTCTCAACCATCAACTCCGTCTCTCTCAATCTCTGTCTCTCCTATTTTCACTCTCTCCATCTCCGTCTCAATCTCAGCCCTTCTCTTTATCTCAGGGTCTTCCTCAATCTGTGTAGATCTTAAACCTCTCCCAATCTTTCCCCCCCCAGTGTCTCTCAGTCTCACTGTATAGAAGCTTCATCTCTCCTTCTCTCTCAATCTAATCTGTAATTCGCTCTCATTCTCGTATTCTAAAATCGAAAAACTGTTACGCAACCTTGTCCCAACCTGCGTCCTCTGTTATGAGTCTGATATTCCTAACACAGTGCGAGTAATGACACTTAAACAGAGCCCATTTAACGCCTAAAATACTAACACCGAGGCCGTGACCAATCACATTACTGCAAATAGCACTTGATTCAATTAGTGTGAAGAAGCAGCTGGAGGAAGGACTTTCAGTCAGTGCAACATCTAGTGGTGAGAAGAAGTCTGCCAATGGAATAGGACTCTCTGCAGCAGATAATCATGACCCCATGCCCCATGACCACATGCCTATTGACCCCAGGTCTAATGCGAGGTCTGGGCTAGAGGGGTATTAAGCCCCTCAGCATTGAGCTGTGGAGCAGTGGAACTGTGCTCTGTGGAATGATGGAGCTCCATCCAGTACTTTTTTGGGATGAGTTGGGGATGAGGTAGAGTGGTCATCCAACATCCTGACCCAACACTCTCGTTGCTGAATGCCTCCTAGAAATGCTCCAGAATCTAGTTGAAAGTGGACAATAGACACGGTTACTCCAACAAAAGCAGCATAAACTCTTTTAAAACTCCTTGAAATCATGTAGGTGTCCCAATACTTCTGTCCATATAGTGTTTGTAATGCTTTCAGAACGGTTCGTTGGATCTCTCTATATAAGGAAAAACTCTTGCAGGTGGTTCTTATTAGTAATGGGTTCCAAACCCCCAAACTGGAACTATATGAGGGCATTTTGCATTATTATTCTGTAGCCAAGCATAATTTAATGTTCCTTATTGGTTTCTATTCCTACACATTTTAAAGCAGCATTTTATCTTAAAACTGCACCTTCAACATCATTCAGATGCTCAACGTGTGGTGAGGAGAACAGCGTCGCTATCATTTCTACCCCAAGCTCAGAATGCTGTTAACCGCACCATGTCACTCTGGTGAAGTGGGCAGGAAAAGGTCCTGAATTCTCCTCGAGCTCCTCAGAGCTCATGCATCTTCCACTTTCAGAACAGGGTCTATATCTCTCAGCTTGTCCAGAAATGCATGTGTGAAGTGTCTCCTTCCAATGTGGCTTAAAACATGAATTCCACTCCTCAACTGTAAGGGCTGCAGAGGAGCCAGGAATGTCCGTTCTCACGTAACGCGTTCAGTGTTCAGGTTGGTTACATCTGCTAGTTTCCAGAGGATGCTTGACCAACTGGTTTGGAGGGCCAGCTGTTGCCAAAGGTTGGCCAAAGGCCAACCCTCAAGCAAATTCTCAATTTGGACAAAACTATTTGTTATTAGATCCATGGCAAGGTGTTTTCCACACTTAGTGGACAGTGTGCTTGGAGGTGTGTGTGTGTGTGTGTGTGTGTGTGTGTGTGTGTGTGATGCACAGAGTGGATCAGATTATTCTGCTGATTCTGCCGCAATCATGCTCATGTAGCTGCAGTGACCCAGTATGAGCATATAGATCTGAATCAGTGGGCCTGAACTGAACTTGAATGAGTCACACACACACACACACACACACACACACACACACACACACACACACACACACACACACACACACACACACACAAACACAATTCACTTACTCCTATAATCCTCTTTGGTGCACCGCAGTTGGCTGCGGAAAGACAGTGTTGGAAGGTGGAGAAGATTAAAGAAACTGACTGCTGATCTCACGCTGCACACACTCCACCTTTTCCGCTGTGTGTGTGTGTGTGTGTGTGTGTGTGTACCATACAGTTAGCATTCTGGACATAAGGTGTAGATCAGGTAGACAATCCTAGTCATAGAGTCCCAGAGGAACAGTTTGCTGAAATCTCATAATTAACAGGTTATGTTGAATCACATGGTCTTCAATGATCAGGACCCCACAGGACCACCACAGAGCAGCTATGATGTGGGTGGTGGGTCATTCTCAGCACTGCAGTCACACTGACATGGTGGTGGTGTGTTAGTGTGTGTTGCTGGTACGAGTGGATCAGACACAGCAGTGCTGCTGGAGTGTTTAAACCCCTCAGTGTCACTGCTGGACCGAGAACAGTCCACCAACCAGAAACGTCCAGCCGACAGCGTCCTGTGAGCACTGGTGAAGGACTAGAGGACGACCAACACAAACTGTGCAGAAACAGACGAGCTTCTGTCTCTGACTTTACATCTACAAGGTGGAGACACTCGGTAGGAGTGTCTGATAGAGTGGACAGTGAGCGCACACACCAACACACCACCACCGTGTCAGTGTGAATGCAGTGCTGAGAATGAGCCACCACCCACATAATAGCTGCTCTGTGGGACTTTGTGCCGGGTGTGATGTCTGATAATAGTGCACTGTTTAATTGTGATTCACAGTGACGTCAATCAGAAGTCTCCATCCAGTGAACGCAGGTGGGTGTTGGGTTTGTAGAGAGAAGAAACCCTCTTCGAAATTCTAATGACAGTCTGGTTTGCTAGCTGAGCTCCTCTGTATATTGTTTATTATTCATAACAATAATGATGCATTTTCTGGTTTGAGTATTTGCATAATATTTCAGTGGTAAAAACTCCAGATCTCACACACACACACACACACACACACACACACACACACACACACACACACACACACACACACACACACACACACACACTGCGAAAAGGCAAGGCAGACTGGATCCAGTCTGAATCCTTTCTAACCTTTGCTTGAAAAAGAATGAACCCCCTATCACTACCAGCAGCACCACCATCCAGCCTTCGCCTCGGCTTTTCCTCTCTTCCTGCCTCTCTATCTACCCCCTCTTTAAGCTTTCCGGATGAGAGTCCTTCCCGGCTCGCTCGCCCCAATCTAAAAATGAAAAAGTTTTTCCATTTGCCGACTGCCGGCGGACTGCAGGCGGAAGGGTCTCTTTTGAACAGAGGGCTGAATAGAGAGAGAGCTTTCTCATTATTTTCCCCATTCAGCTGCATCGTGGTCCTTCACACTGCCCTTTCCCCGAGAACCTGCACTGTTACACCGACTCCATGAGCTTCACACAGTTTCTACAATGTTTGGTTCTTGGATGCCTTCCAACTTGGGATGCAGAATTGAACCACCAGGAGATGTCATGTTGAACGGGCCTTTATTTCTTTGCCATTAGGCATCGTAATGCTGGCTCCACTGGAAACCGTGGAGAACATCAATGAGAGTCAATATGGGTTTCTAGGGGGAAAACAGGCCGTGCTGGACTGGAGAGTCCAGTAATGAAGCTGGAGATCCTGCGCTTGGCTTTGTTGATTATCATTACGTTGTTGATTCTGTGTCTCTGACTTCATGCCCTTTGGATCTGTTGATCACGACTAAAAGCCGGAGTGGTTGGTCAGATGTGGGAGAACGGGGTTCCGTTCCCAGTCTGGGTTACATCCCTTGGGCAAGACTCCTCACACTACTCTGACCCACCTCCTGGAGTGTGAGTAACCTCGGATCGCTCGGGACGTAGAACACGCCAAATTGTTTGAGACAAGTCTCTCGATTTGATACATGTGGCAGGTATCGAATCGGCCTGTCCGGTTGCCAGATATATTGCAAATCGAGCATTTATGGAACCAGCTGGGATGCCATAAATGCCATATTTAAACATATGAGAATTGATCTTCATTGCATTTGATATTAAACTGTCAAACATTAATTAGGATCGGTGCTGCCGCCGCAGTCGTGCGGTCAGTGTATCGGTCCGTTGTGGTGAAGAGGGAGCTGAGCCAAAAGGTGAAGCTCTTGATTTACCGGTCAGTCTACGTTCCTACCCTCACCTATGCTCATGAACTGTGGGTAATGACCGAAAGGACAAGATCACGGATGCAAGTGGCCAAAATGAGTTTCCTCCGCGGGTGGCCAGACGCTCCCTTAGAGATAAGGTGAGATCCCCGGTGACCCGGGAGGAGCTCAGAGTAGAGCCGCTGCTCCTCTACATCGAGAGGAACCAGTTGAGGTGGCTCGGGCATCTTTTTCGGATGCCCCCTGGACATCTCCCCAGGGAGGTGTTCCAGGCACATCCCTGAGGGAGGAGAACGCGGGGTAGACCCAGGACACGCTGGAGGGACTATGTCTCTCGGCTGGCCTGGGAACGCCTCGGGGTCCCTGCCGAGGAGCTGGTTGAGGTGTCGGGGAGAGGGAGGTCTGGGCATCCCTGCTCAGACTGCTGCCCCCGCGACCCGGCCCCGGATAAAGCGGAAGAAGACGGACGGACGGACATTAATTAGAAATGTCAGGTTAGAACGTCCCCAAATTTATTACTATTAAAACTAGGCTGTTTCGTTTTCCGGACTGCCCTTAGATCAGACGGCGGTTTCAGCAGCTAAGCAGTAAGGGCAGCCGTGTCCTGGTGGCTGGAAGGTCACCGGTTTCATTCCCTGAGCTGGCAGGACATGACTGAAGTTGAGCAAGTAACTTAACTCCCCAGCTGCTCCCTGGGCACTGAGGTTAGGGCTGCCCACTGCTCTGGGGCGCCTCCTAGTGTGTGAGTCACTGCATGAATGTGTTAAATGCAGAGGAACCATTACCCTGTAAGAGGTGCTGTCAAAGCTCTGGGTGGGTCCAGGCTGGATGTGTGGTGGGTTTGGAGATTACAGGCGGAGCTGTAGCTCCGTCAGGCTGAATCCAGGCCCAGTTAAAGCTGTCTCTGGACAGTGTTACTGTCTAGATTCCTGAAGAGCTGTCCAGCCGCACAGAACTGAGCCTGAATAAGAAAAAGGCCTTCTGTCGCTCTTCCTCTTTTCCCATCCTTTCCTACATCTTTTTGTTGTTTTCTGTCCCTCTTTTTATTCAGTTGCTTCTCTTTGATCTTTTTCTCCCCGTCGCTTCCTGTTTCTTTCTTTATTTCTCTCACACATACAGTACTGCTCCCCCCTTTTCTTTCATTCGCTCTCCCTTCCTCTCAGTCCCTTCTTTTTTCTCTTTTCTCCCGTTTTTTCTTTCCTTTCATCTCAACTCTTTATGCGCCCCTTCTGCCTTCTCTCCCACTGTCTTTCTCTCCTTCTTGTTCTGTCTACAGAATATCCTTCTTTACTCTCCTCCTATTCATCATTTCATCTCTTTCCATTTTTCCTATTTTTCTATTCTTTACACACTTTTCACTTTTTCCTCTCTCTCTTTCTCTCTCTCTCTCTCTCTCTCTCTCTGGCCTCTGGGGAGCTCTTACTCCAGACTCCAGCTGTAGTGTCTGAAGCTGTGTTCTCTGTAGAGCTGGATTAAATCCCCTGTGTGTGTGTGTGTGTGTGTGTGTGTGTGTGTGTGTGTGTGTGTGTGTGTGTGTGTGTGTGTGTGGGTGGGTGGGGGGGGTCTCAGGAGTATTGTGCTGAAGCAGAGAGAGAGACAGAGATGCTTCTCTAACAGACTGCTGCGCTCGGCCCCATTACTGCTGTACACACTACTATTATGTACCGTCCGACACTCATTACAGCGCTGCCCAGCGGACACCCAGATAAGGAGCAGGCACACACACACACACACACACACACACACACACACACACTCACACTGTATGAGTCGTGAGGCTTGTATCGCAGCAGGAGCAGAGAAAACACTCTCAGGATCTGTTACTGGAGCTTAACCTGCAGCAATGCAGAAAGCCTGGCTCTTCTGCTGCTCATGAAATATTCACAGGGTGGGAGGGGCATCTGCTCTCCAACAAGGTTCTCAAACATCTTTCAGAACAAGAAGGAGTTCAGAGGTTCTTCTCCCACTGTGCACGTTCACTTCAACACATAAGCTTAAACCCAGAATGAAACATTACCATGTTTACACCCATCAACCAGAACATTATGACCACCTACTTTTTCTACACTCGCGGTCCATTTTATCAGCTCCTCTGACCATGCAGGAGCACTGCGTTGTCCAATGTCCACCCTGTTCTTCAGTGGTCAGGACCATCACAGAGCAGCTATGATGTGGGTGGTGGGTCATTCTCAGCACTGCAGTCACACTGACATGGTGGTGGTGTGTTAGTGTGTGTTGTGCTGGTTGTGTGTGTTTAAACACTGTGACCAGTCACTGTCCACTGTCTCTGCAGTTTGTCTTCTCAGAAAATGAAAGTTAAAGAGAGATTTAAATATGTTTGAATCACATATTTTCTGGCACCAACAATATTTAAGGACTGAACTGAGTGTTATATGTGTAGGTGTCAGTGTTGTCCCTTCTCAGGACGTTTCTCAGGATTCTTTATTCTAAGCACTATGTGAGCATGAAAAGAGCAAGTTCAGGTTCAAGATCTGGTTCAATGACATCATTAGCCCCGCCCACTCTCTCCGATCAGTCAGAGTCTGCATGCAGGTTGAGCACGATAGTTCAGTAATTAGAGTAAGTCTTGTAGTTTATGATGTGTGTATCACGTCTGTACGTTACTCTGATCCTGAGTTATGAAGCCTAGAAAACAGCGTGTAACTGCCCGCGAAGTGCGGATCCAGGGTTCTAATTCAAGGGAGGTTAAACTATAATGAAATGAAAGCGGCTTCAGGTTCTGCTCTAGAAAGCAGTGAAAGGACAACAATAATCCACCGGCTGTCGTTTGAGGTCAAGAAACATAGACTTCACCACAACATAGGAGTGAGGTGCTGGAACCTACGCTGTACCACTGAATCCCGCAGGGCGTCCTTCAGAGGCAAGCAGGCTGACTTTGACTTCAAGCGTCTTTTGTGAACCATAAAGCTGCAGACCTTCAAAGATGCGTCCAACCTGGCCTGGAAACACAGCTTAAAAGGACAGAAAGAAAGAAAAAATTCAGCCTTGGAAACAAAGAACCATCTGAATGCTAGAGTGGGCAGCGTGCCGCGTACTCTGAGGGCTTAGTCAGACAGAGCTGTAGATCCATGAGCTCAAGAGTCAGAACCTGACGAAGCTTGTTTTGAAGCCCCTTGTTCTTGCTAAGAGCCGGAATTACAGTCCTTCACAAAATGGCTCTGGTAGGAAATCAAGCACGTGTTCCAAAGCTCCTGTTGAAGCTACGAGGAGCTCTCTAGGAAAAGCTTCAAGTGAGGTAGAGCTCATTGCCAGGGTACAAAGCCGCCTCTCTAGAGAGTCAGAGAGTGAACTGCACACTAATACTTATAATGCTGTGAAAAACCCTTCAAACGAATGCCACTGTGTGCAAAAGTGGACACCTCTTCTAGGTTGCACCCGTTGCTGACACCGATGTGCAAATGCACACACAGCTTATCTAGCCCTCGTAGAGTACTTCCAGTAGAATAGGACTCTCTAGAATGGATAAACATGAGCCTATTGGCACCATGAGACGCTCTCTCTAATGCCAGGCGTGGTCTAGAGGGGTATAAAGCCCTCCAGCATTGAGCTGTGGAGCAGTGGAACTGGGTTCTCTGGAATGAATGGATGAATTGGGAACATCCTGACCTGACTAACCCTCGTTGAATGCAATCAGATCCTCACAGCAATGTTCCAAAATCTAGCAGGAAGTCTTCTCTGGACAGTAGAGACAGTTACTCCAACCAAAGCAGGAGAAACTCTTCTTAATACGCTTGATTTTGGGAGAAATCATGTCGGTGTCCCAATACTTTTGTCCATAGAGTGTATCTAGTGGAGGATCTCTGATGGATATGTGCTCTCGGAGAATAAATATGGTGTAAAGCAGCTGGAAAAGAGATGCAGGTCTGATTTAGGCTGAAATTATTAGACCACTGCCCAGACCAGTGAGAACCAGAAGGTAATTTGGGCTGTTGTTTTCTCAGAGGAGGCGAGAGATAAACACAGACATGGCCGAAGATATAATTACAAGGGAGCAGCACAAGCAGCAGACATCTCAGCACCTCATGTTCCATGTAATGATGTCCAAATATGACTTTTGACATTTTCACGTTCATGTTTTTTGAACCAGCTACTGTCGTTGAAAATGATGTGTTCACTCACCGTAACTATGCTAGAAGGCTTATTTTGTCATCGTCGAGCAAAAACTTGTATCTCCATTTCTCAATTTTTCAGCTCCTGGACAGATTTCCTGATCAGGGGCATCGCCCGGCCTTGGCTTCTGGGGCTACAGTGCAGAATATTTTTTAACGAGCCCTGAAACTTCCCTTCCACTCCTGCACCGACTGTGATCTGAAAGCAGAACTCCTGGCAAATGAGTGCAGTACCATACACACACAATACACACACACCATACACACACCATACACGCGCCCCCAACGTCGCACGAAACCTCGGCCGAGCCCCTGGTCTCGGTCAGGTGACACCCCTGTTTCTGACACTTGCCTTTAGAATTTGTTGGTATCATCACAATTCACTATCAATGATGGCATGTCGTCCTGACCCAGATGCAGCAAAACAGGCCCAGACCTTAATACTACCACCACCGTGTTTTGCAGATGGTATAGGGGATGTTTACGGTGTAAGATATAATCCGGTCCGTGTATGGGGCAGCCACAGGCTGGTGGTGAGGGAAGGTTTCCGGTTTGAATGCCTGAACGGGCAGGACATGACTGAAGTGTCCTGAAGCACGGTACTCAACTTGCCAGCTGCTCCCCGGGTACCGTGGATAAGGCTGCCCACTGCTCCGGGCACATGTGCTCACTGCCCTGTAGTGTGTGAATTGTGTATGTGTGTATCACTGTGTGTGTTTATGGGTTAAATGCGGAGGACAAATTCACTTCATATGCTTCTTTCTTTCGTGCTTTTTCAGCTTGTCCTGAAATGCACGTGTGGGAATGCTTAACTGCATTAATGCATTACCTGTAGGGGGAGCCCTATCTGCCCTATCTGCCCTATCTGCCCTATCTGCCCTATCTGTCCTATCTGTGAACTAGCAGTAAAAAGTGTGTGATATAAAATAGTGGAAACAAAGAAGTACTTGAAACAGCGTCTGGACTTTGGACAGTGTTGCTGCCTGGATTACTGGAGATAAAACCATCCAGCCGTGCAGAACTGACCCTGACTAATGAGAGGAGGGGGGGAGGGGTTATTCAGGTAGAGACACCAAAAGGGAGAGAACTCTCTCTCTCTCTCTCTCTCTCTCTCTCTCTCTCTCTCTCTCTCTCTCTCTGTCTGTCCAGTGTTGTTAATACGCTGTACTCTGGAACAGGACCAGAGCTTTATAGCCTAATGAGCACTCATGCCCTGTTAGAGCCGGGCCTTTTATTTGTGCTGTCGGCTGTAATGTAATGGACAGTGCTTATGATTTTAGACAGAATGCCATAAATGAGAACAAATACATAAACATGACCCCCCCCCCAACACACACACACACACACACACACACACACACACACACACACACACACACACACACACACACAAATGATTCCCAGTGGAATCTAAACCTACACCTGAAACCTAAACCCTGAGCTTAAACTTAATCCTAAAATAACCCTAAAACCTAAACCTAAACCTAACTCTGACCTTAAACTGAAACTTGAATCAAACCTTAAATCGAACCCCTAACCTAAACCGAAACCTTACGTCTAACCCCTAATCTACACCTAAACCTAAAATCTAACCCCTAATCTACACCGAAACCTTACATCTAACCCCTAACCTACACATAAACCTTACATCGAACCCATAGCCTACACCTAAACCTTACGTCTAACCCCTAACCTACACTGAAACCTTAAATCTAACCCCTAACCTACACCGAAACCTTAAATCGAACTCCTAACCTACACCGAAACCTTACGTCTAACCCCTAACCTACACCGAAACCTTAAATCGAACCCCTAACCTACACCGAAACCTTATGTCTAACCCCTAACCTACACCGAAACCTTAAACTTAACCCTCAATCCAGGCTAAAACCTAAACATAAACCTGATACCAGGAAAAGCTGATCTTGATCTGGATGTTCCAGCAAGCAGTATACTCAGGTGACTGACAAAGGCCAGTAAGAGTTGCTGGTTTATTAGAAACCACTGGTATGGGGCAGTGGAACTGTGGAATTCTCTGGAATGCTGGTGCTTCTTCTGGTACTTTTGGAATGAGTTGATGAGTTTGGGCATGAGGTGGGGTGGCACTCATCCAACATCATCATCTCACTAGTTCTGTCACTGAATGCAATCAATTAATCACAGCAATGCTCCAAAAGTCTTCTCTGGACAGCAGAGACAGTTCCTCCAACAAAAGCTGGATGAACTCATTTAAAGCCTCTGATTTCAGAAGATGTCGTCCAGTGTAGTCCAGTCCAGCTTTTCAGCGGTTAGTTTCTGCTCGAGGATGAATACTTTGGCCATGAACCCACTCCATCCGAGCAGTGCTGTGCAATGGTAGGAAGATCCTGGCAGCTCTGGGGGCTTTATTTGATCTTCTCAGGTAATGCAACAGTCTCTGAGCAGAGGGTTCGGGCTTTAAATGAAAGCCTGAGACGCTGTAAATTAGCAGAGTGTGGAAGGAGCAGGAGATGAAGGGAGTTTAGAGGACGTGTTGAGACTCGGATGAGGATGAGAGGAGAAATCAAAGATAAATGAGGGATCAGAGAGGGCGTATAGATTCCGAGGGTGAGGCTGTCTCTAGCCTCTGCATGGATTATTTTGTGCGAGAGTGGGGTGATCGATGAGACCCATTATAGGTGAGAGACAATTAAATGGAGTCTATGGAAGTGTGTCCCCTTCTATGTGTGTACACAGTGCTGTCCTAACAGATAATCCAGGATATTTAACACATCTACCGTTGCTTTTAGAAAGCCCACTTTGTGTAACCTGACACACTCGGGAATGCTGTCCTTGTGGATCTTCAGAACTGTGTTATTTATTCTTAGTTTCATTTCTTTAGCCCATCCCAATTTGGAAGTGCCAATTAGTTCCCAACTCCCTAGCTCATCCCTAAAGTATTGAATAAAGCTCCATCATTCCCGAGAACAGTTCCACAGTTCCACTTTATACCCCTCTATCCCACGCCTGGCATCAGACATGGAGCCAGTAGGTTCATGTTTATCTGCTCTCTAACCCGCTGCTGTGTGTGCATTTGCACATCTGTGTCAGCAGTGGGTGCCACTAATGTAAGGGGTGTCCACAAACATTTGGACTTCCAGTGTCAGCAGATCTGTCTTGTTTGGTTTGATGGTGAAACACTGAAACGCTCACGCTTGTGCACCTTCCTTCTTTTCCATGTCCCGACTGCTGACGCTGTGCTCCCGTGTGGATTCGCCTGTCTTTCTGCTGGACTCCCCTTCATCCCCTCTGCATTGCCGTGGGCAAATGTCCCTCGTGTCCCCTTCGACCTGTCCAGGTAAGTTCCCTCTCCCGTTTTGTGTTGTGGTAAAGGTGCATGAGAAGGACGCCTGAAACGAAGCGGACTGCTTTTACACTAATGCATATTGGCAGTCCGGAGAACAGAGACGAGATGTTCATTGATCTTGGGTTGTAGGTTAATTGGGAAGAGTCACTTTCGGTTCTCGAGGTTGCGGTTCATACGTGCTGCTCATGCACGCTCTCACTGCAGGATCTCCCCGTCCGCAGAAGTGAGTCTGTGAATGTGTGCTTTGCGGGAGACACACTTGAACAGAAGGCGCACTGCGATATTAGCTGAGGGAACCGATGACTCGCGTGTTTGAACTGCTTCGTCTATTACCAACACACTCAAGGGAACAGGCTGGTCAGCAGATCCAAATGGACAGAAGGCTGAATTAGACAGAAGTGTAAAACATGGGGAACAGAGCGAGACAGATTTAAAAGAATAGAGCCAGACAGGAAGAAAGACGGAGGCAGTCAGAGAGCTGGGGATTCTAATGGAGCGCCGGACAGGGTTGAAACGAGGACAGAAGAAGGGAGAAGAAGATTTCAGGTCTCCAGGGATTGCAGGTGAAGTGATTGAGGGAGTATTCCACAATTCAGCCATGACTGGGATCTCAGTCTAAAGGCCATGTCTGACAGCACAATTCCGCAAGTCTGCCTTTCACAGTTCCTTTTAAAGGGCTGGATCTTCATGGAGGAGGGAAAGAGGGTGTTGGGTATCATTTGAATCTATGCTTATGGATTCCAGGTGTTAATAAAAAACGCAACCCTCTGTAGATACAGAACATTGCCATACATAGGCCGAAGGTCATGTGATATCAGTATGTAAAGTGTGTGTCAGGCACTGGCTTGGGCAACCTTTGGGTCAATAACCCAACGTCCCTTCACCAGTCAATGCCTGGAATGCTTGGGTCAGAGCACAGCTACAGCATTGGTCAAAGGCCCAAAAGTGAAAGCTTAACCAACCTGGGTATTGAACCAACAACCTTGTTATCAATAACCTCACGTCCCTTCGCCTGTCTCAGCTTGGAATGCCTGGGACTGATCACAGAGTTAGTGATGTCAGTGATGTTAGTGATGTTAGTGATGTCACGACAGTGACAGCTTACCAGACTTGGGTATCAAACCCACAACCTTGTGATCAATGACCTAATACCCCTCAGCCTATCCCAGCTTAGAATGCTTGGTCAGAGCACAGGTTCAGCCATGCTGCAGCATCCCTCGAGAAGAGGGGGTGTCAGTGACACACTCACACACACACACACACACACACACACACACACACACACACACACACACACACACACACACACACACACACACACACACTCTTGTCCATATGAGCACATGCTTGTTCTTCAGTAGCCCATTCTTTTTGGAACTGTCTGAAAAACACTGAGCTTCTTGCTGGGACGTGTGTTTTATAAACCCTCTTTTGCCAGTCTTGTCTTTACCTCCACCTGGTGGTTAAACCCATATTTCTATGAAATCCCATTTTATTTCCATTTTTACTCCATGATGGTGCCTGATGGAAACAGCCACTTCAGGACATTAACACTCATTACATCACGTCACTGTGCCTAATGAGGCTGAGGCACGTTCACTCTCAGCTGCTTCCACACAGTTTTTAATAAAACACTGTTTATAGGAAATTGATGAGTCAAGAACAAGGTGATGAATGGCTCGAGCATGAACATCTCAGCTGATGTCTCATCATGGATGGCAGCCCATCACCTCAAACTCAACCCCAGCAAGACTGAACTGCTACTCATTCCTGGAACCAATCGTCCTCATCCTGATCTCACCATTCTCCTTGAGAACCCACTGGTCACTCCATCTGCGGAAGTGCAGAGCCTGGTTTTGTAGTGGATGACCAGTTATTGTTCTGGGCTCATGTTGCAAACCTGACTCGGTTGTGCAGATGTTCTCCTTTAGAACATCAGGAGAATTCAACCTTTTCTGTCTAAAGAGGAGCTCAGGTGCTTGTTCAGTCTCTTGTCATTTCAAGACTGGAACTGCAGCTCCCTTCTAGCTGGCCTCCCTGTGAGGACCATCGGACCATTACAACTAATCCAGAATGCAGTGGCACGACTCGTCTTCAACGTCCCCGAGTTCTGTCATGTAATCATCTGCTGTGTTCCCTTCATTGGCTTCCTGTAGCTGAACATCAGATTCAGAACTTTGATGCTGGCCTACAAAGCCAAGATTGGACCAGCACCTTCTTACATGATGGTAATGTTCAAAACTTGACCTTTTCCAAGAGCCCTTTGAGCATAAAGTACAGCCTGGCTTGACCCTCCATCCCTCAAAACATGGATCCTTTTTTCGGTTCTGGCACCAAAGTGGTGGAATAAACAGCTGAGTCCCTCACTGTCTTCAAACACAGACTGAAGACCCATTTATTCTGCATCTTGTTATTCTGAACTTTTTATGTCAAAGTGTTTTTGCCTTTAATTTCTCAAGTGTAAATGTGGGAATTCGAGCCATGGACAGCCTAAAAATAGCATCTCCTAATAAAAATGTCCCAAATGACAAACCCGACCCCTCTCTCTGATCAGTCAGAGTCTGTATGCAGGTTGAACATCAGCCCCGCCCCCTCTCTCTGATCAGTCAGAGTCTGTATGCAGATTGAGCATCAGCCCCGCCCCCTCTCTCTGATCAGTCAGAGTCTGTATGCAGTTGATCATCAGCCCGCCTCTGATCGGTGGAGTCTGTATACGGAGTTGATCATCAGCCCGCCCCTCTCTGATCAGTCAGAGTCTCTGTATGCAGGTTGATCATCAGCCCCGCCCCCTCTCTGATCCAGTCAGAGTCGGTATGCAGGTTGATCATCAGCCCGCCCTCTCTGATCAGTCAGGGAGTCTGTATGCAGGTTGATCATGTTCCCGTGGATGAGAACATTAAACATGCCACTGGAAGCTCCTTTGAAGGTATTTAAACTGGGATTTAATTCCTCACTGTTGATTCATCAGACAGTAACCAAAGGGGTTAGATGGGAGTAGATCTGCTAGTCTGTAATGGTCTGTGCACCCTGTCTGTAGAGTTGCTCTGATCCTGTGTTACAGAAGATACAGGAAAGATATTATATGAAGATCCGACTAACTGTGTAACTGTAGTTATAGATGTTTAACAGCTTGTGCTCGTAGTGAGCTCAGCTGATGGATGACTATACTGTCAGTTTCTGAGCTGTTGATAAACCGGTGCTCCAGTGCTCCTGCTCAGTTCGCCTAGAGAGAGTTCTCTTAGTTACGAAACCTCAGTTAAATGGATTCAAATGACCGAACTTCCTCATCAGTCCACTTCACAGAGACCTACTGGGGGTGACCAGAATGCACCTTTTGTTGTGGTGTTCCAACACTGTGCACTGCAGTTAGCTGTAGATCGTGCCCTAACTCTGCCGTAATGGCACATAGCGGACAACAGGAATCTAGGCCACGATCCTGAGTAGAAAGCTCATTGTGTCTCCTGACCACCCTCTGAATGTACTTTGAATTGATGGGATTAAAATCGTCCTCTACGTCAGGTTCTCCACCTTTTCCACCTCACAGCCCACAAAAACTTTATATATCAAAGGGTTTTTGTCTTTTTTAGTCTCAAGTTTGACCCTGAAAATTCAGGCTGGACAGCCCAAAATAGCATCTTCATAAAGAATTATATAATATGATGGGGGCGTGAACCAGCCAATCACAGCAGAGAGATTATTGTGGGTTTTCACGAGCCCTCAGTGAAGGAAGATCCAGCCTGTTTCATTCTGATGTAACATAACAGAATTTAGCTTATTAGCGGATCTAGTCGATTGGCATTTATTGAGAGAGAGAGGGAGAGAGAGAAGAGAGACATAGAGGGAGAGAGAGAGAGAGAGAGGGGGAGAGAGAGTGAGAAGAGAGAGAGAGAGAGGGAGGGGGAGAGACAGAGAGAGAGAGGGAGAGAGAGAAGAGAGACATAGAGGGAGAGAAGAGAGAGAGAGAGGGAGAGAGAGTGAGAAGAGAGAGAGAGAGGGAGTGAGAAGAGAGAGAGAGAGAGAGAGAGAGAGAGGGAGAGAGAGGTTATATATGTGTAGTTTATCACAATTCAGCACGAACTCTCCTCCTGAAGTGCTACCAGTTCACTCCACTAGATGGTAGAGGTGAACCAGAAAATGAAATATCACAGAGCAAGTGTGTGTGTGTGTGTGTGTGTGTCTGTGTGTGTGTGTGTGTGTATGCAGTATATAGTTCTGCATACACTCTTACACTGTTTCCTGCAGAACTAAAATGACTGAACGAGTTTGAGACCTGATTATTAATGTACACGGTGTGTCCAAAAGTTTGTGGACACCCCCTTTAATGAATGCATTCATCTACTTTAAGTTGCCCCATTGCTGACACACATGTGCAAATGCACACAACTTTTCTAGACCCTGTAGAGATGTACTGCCAATAGAATAGGATTCAAACAAACATGGACCTATTGGCGCCAGGGGAGCAGCTGGTGAGTTCTGTGCCTTGCTCAAGGGCACTTCAGTCCTGTCCTGCAACCTTCCAGTCACAAGGTTCGTTCCCCAACCATCAGACCGGCTGCTCAACAACAGTAAAATTACTCAACAGTGTAGCAGAAACACCTTTAACATTTAAAAGTATGTTTCCTTTTTCTTGCTCTTTTTTTGACACCAAAATATCTAACTTGTTCAGATGGTGGACAGTGATGTGGTTAATTTGGGCGGTGCATTGCTGTCAGGGACAAATCGAGACACTTTGGGTGTAGAACTACAATAAAAATGTAGTCGCATGTGTCTCTGACCACCTCTGAATGCCGTTTGAGTGATTGGATTCCAGATTCACTGTATGCCGTTTATACCTGTGTGGGCTTTGTGATCGGACCACCCAGGACACGTCAATGCCAGGTGTGAACAGGGCCCGTCCAGGACTAATGAAACTTGGACTGTTTGAAAGCAGCATTGTTCGGAAACTCTGCTATCAACTTTGCTTCTGATGTGGACAATCGTAGTTCTGACTTCAAAGAAGTTAATTGAGCCTCTTTGAGGTCAGCAGTTTCTGTTTCTCATGGCTATTAAAGGTCACAGTATAAGTAGACGACCAGTCACAACAAAGCAGGACTGAGATGAAAGCATCCTCTGTTCCACTGATAGACACTCGGAAACTAGGCCACCTGTCTGACACTGCCGTGTGTGTGTGTGTGTGTGTGTGTGTGTGTGTGTGCGCGCGCGCAGACGCAGTGGCGGTGTCAGTGGTAGGACATAAATCACCTGATGAACGATGCGGTGTGTGAATCATTTTACAGTTTATGAGGGATTTTGTGAATGTGGAATTTGTGTGCTCATGAAGTCTGACACTGTGTGTGTGTGTGTGTGTGTGTGTGTGTGTGTGTGTGCAGTGTTGACAAAAGCTGTGCTACAGTGCTGTATTCTCCTCTACTGCATAAATTGATTTGAGTTTAATTTCTGTGAGATGAGTTTATCAGTACAAATGACAGCTTAGAAAGCTCTTATTGAAAATGTCTCTCTCTCTCTCTCTCTCTCTGTCTCTCTCTCTCTCTCTCTCTCTCTCTCTCTCTGACAGTTTGTGATATATGTGAAATAATAATCATCATCATCATCATCATCATCTAATGGGAATTCATTCCACCAATTTTCCGGGATGAAATTCTGCTTTGACGTTCTTTTATTCACCTGAAAATGTCAGTATTCATAGGAGACAGTCGCACTACCATGTTATTGTCAGCTTTTCAGTGGCTAATTTCTATTTTCTACACTCCCACATCCCTACAATGAATGGTTTGAGGGTGTAACAGGAGATTCTGCCCTCAGGTGGCCACTGCCTGGCGTCTCTGAACTGCAAACAGCCATAAGAATGACAGATCGTGTGTGTGTGTGTGTGTGTGTGTGTGTGTGTGTGTGTGTGCGTGTGTGTGTGTGCGTGTGCATATTTATACTGGTTACTGTTTGAAGGGCAGCATTCATAGGCACACACACACACACACACACACGCTTGGCACCTCTGCGGTTCATTGTGATGTTTCATGCTGGTCTTATGTTCTAGAGAAGTGGTCCGAACAGGCTTAATGGCTGTGAGCTGTTTCTCTCTGACCGTTGATGTTTTCAGTGTGTGTGAGCGTTTGAGCCAGCACTGCTGGGGGATCACATGGCATGTGATTCAGTGGGCTGGGATTCATTGGACTGCCTTCCCCACACTGGCACCGTCACAAACCCCACAGGGGAAGAGAGAAAAAGGGCTTTGATGACCTCTGAGATGCTGAAATAGACAGTGCGCGAGAACTTGTATTATATAAAATTCCATGCACCGGTTAAAGGATATGTGATATTATTTACAGTCACACTCGTTCCTGCTGTTTTACCAGCGTAGTTTATGAGGACAGTGGAAACTCATTCAAGCAGAAGTGTGATCAATTCTGCACTTTATAAACACACACATCTGATGTAGATAGTTAGGATTCATTTATGCAATTTCATATAAAGGTATTGGTGAATGAGGCCCATTGTCTTGTTGCATGATCCACTTAAAGTTGACCTTCGGGTCGCAGACACCCTGACAATCTCCAGTTTGCTGGTACAATCCAGAATTGGACTTGAGGCAACAGAGCAGCCCTTAACCACGATACACCACCCCCATGTTTAACAGTTGGGACAAGTAAAGGACGGGTTTGTCTTAAGCAAACCCCAGATGGGGACTCGTGTTGGTTTTTGCAGTGTAATGGCTTCCTCCTTGCTAGCCCACCACGCACACTGTTCTTGTTCATTCCCGAGGTCCTTAGATATTAGAACCTTGTGGTTCTTTGTGATGTCTCCGTGTCTTTGTGATGTAGTGAGAGTAAGTGTGGTGCAGAATTTTAATTTGCAAATCCTTTGCCTCACAGTGGATTTATGGAGGCCCGACTCTTTCAAATGAGAGATGAATTTCTACCCTTTTCCAGCCTGGTGGGCTTTGATGACCCTTTTTGATAACCCTCAAAGACCAGACTTTGATAGTGGAGACCCAAGTTTATTTCTTGAAACACAGAAAATCCTGCTAAATCTACACTATATGTCCACGTTTTTGTGGACACCCCTTCTAATGAACGCATTCAGCTACGGTCAGATTCACACGTTGCCAACACGGATGTGCAATTGCACACACAGCTTGTGTAATCCCTGTAGAGAAGTACTGCTGGCACCATTTGCATTGGCTAGATGGGTATAAAGCCCCTCAGCATTGGGCCGTGGAGCAGAAGAACTGTGTTCTCTGGAATAATGGCACTCCATCCAACTGGGGATTCAGCTGGGGATGAACTGGGGTGGTGACCGTAATGCTCCAGAGTCAGAGAGTCTAAGAACGTCTTCCCAGTTACTCCCTTTTAAACCCTTGATTCCAGAAGAAACGATGAATGAGCAGGTGTCCCAATACTTTTGTCCATACAGTGTTTGATATTTACGCTTCAGTTGTTTGTTTGGGCTTTATTTGTCTAATTTCAGGGACTAATTGCATTTCAGGTCACATTTTTGCAGAAATGGAACAGAATATATTATATATAAGTTTAATATTATTGTGAGAATATATTAGGACAGTATAATAGGAACACCCGCGGGACCCTCACTCTGGCAGTGTGTGTTTCTGTATGCATGTGAGGTCAGATAGGGAACGCATGTGGCTGGTTGTAATAATGTTTTTGTTTACTAGACTTTAGTGGTTCATTTGAAGTTCACGTCGTCTCCACAGACGAACACACTTCTTTTTCATCCGCTGCCCTCTCTCTAATTCTCCTTGAGCTCTGCTCTGCACTCGTACGATGAAGTTATTTTCACTGTACAAATCCCGAGATTTATCTGTCCACTGAAATTCCCAGAAGATGTTGCAATGGAAAATTATAAGGCAAACAAGATGTACTCTAACCTTTATAACTCTGGTCCAGTTATGTGGGATGATTTCGTAGGTTGAAGTTCTTTAAAATACTTGATACACTGATTCAAATAATAAATAAAAACTCAATGTCCTTTATTATTTTTGTTATTTTTATTATTTTTTATTATTTTTGCATATATCAGTATTATTCATTCCCGTGACTTTAATTCTGAAACTTCCCTCCCTTCTCATTTTCCAGGTCAGTGATGTCATCAGCCCCGCCCCCTCTCTCTGATCAGTCAGAGTCTGTATGCAGGTTGAGCATCAGCCCCGCCCCCTCTCTCTGATCAGTCAGAGTCTGTATGCAGGTTGAGCATCAGCCCCGCCCCCTCTCTCTGATCAGTAAACATGCACTGGAAGCTGCTTTGGTATTTAAACTGGGATTTAATTCAGTTAAATACATTAGTCTTGTGTTCAAGGCCCTGTCTGGGTTTCCATGTTTTCCCCGTGTCTGTGTTCCTTTCCTCCACATTCCAAAAACATGAACATCAGGTGAACTGGTCACTCTAAATCTACCCTGGTGTGTGAAAGAGTGTGCATGTCACTTTGTCCAAAAACAGATTGGCAAAGTCCCTTTAGTGCATGGTCGTTTCCAGAGTGTACCAGTGTGTTGTTTGAGTGCCGAGTGTGATTGTGAAGCATCCTGGAGTGTCTAGAAAAGGTGCTAAATCAGTGTAACTGCCTTCATTCTTTCATTACCACACACTTGTGAAATATTCCTTGGGTTTCGCTGAGGACACAAAGGGATGGAACACTTATAGTAGCAGCCAATGGGCAGTAAATATTTATGAGTAACAAACATTTCTCATAATTCTTCAGTATTTTTCTTCTAAATGAAACTTAAAACATGTATAATTTATATCTGTAGAGACTGGGTTGGTTTTCCAGAGGGAAGAATTTGTCACCATGGAAACCAGAAATCTGTAAGGAAAGCCAGAGTAACTGCTTTGATACTGTTGCCCCAGTTCAAAGATACAACTTCCCCAAAAACATCCCACCATGTCTCACCAACAAGTAGTGCATCAGCCCTGCAGGGACACTGACACGGTGGTGGCGTGTTAGTGTGTGTTGGGCTGGTATAAGAGGATCAGATGCAGCAGTGCTGCTGGAGTGTTTAAACACTGTGTCCACTCACTGTCCACTCAAGTAGACACTCCTACCTAGTTGCTCAACCTTGTAGATGTAAAGTCAGAGACTAATTAAGCGTCTGTCCCTTCATAAGTGGACACAGGACGCTGCCCTGGACACAGATTTGGTTGCTGCTCTTAGTCCAGTTTAAAAACACCAGCAGCACTGCTGTATCTGTTCCACTCACATACCACCTGCTCTGGGGTGGTGCCCTAAACTTCAAAGTGGTCATAATACAATGGCTGACTGGTGTACAGTCATGAATTTCAAATGCTTATCAGGTTTTCTGCTGTTTTCTGAGGACACATGGAATAATATCAGCAGTATTTTCAATAGTAATCAATCAGAGAATACAGTTGTAGCAAGAAGAGGTTAGGTTTCAAAATGCTGAAGTGTTTCTTTTTTATCATAGCGAGGCACAGAAAGAGCCCTTTTGCATCCAAACGCTGCATTATTCATCTGTTGCATGCAAGAAACGGGCTTCACAGAGTCCCGGGGTGTCTTCACAGCCCAGAGCAGATCAAACCTGGTGAGCTATGGTCTCCAGCTTCACTGTTAATAATCCCAAAATACACGTAAACTACACAAAACTCACCACAAGCATGTTTTAGGCTCCTACTCTCTTACCGGCTCAGTGGAACAACTCTATGCACATTCCAGACTAAATTCAGGAGAATTAAGCTGCAGTAAAACTTCATTCCCCACATCGGCAGCTATAAAGGAGCCTTTGTTGCAGAGCCTGCCCTGACCAGTGACCAATGTGGTGCCCATGGCAAGATTCTCGCTGGTACCCCTTGCATTCATTTATCCGTCACTGTGTTCGTACACTCACACAGATGCTGTACAGCTTATAGTATTAAAGCAATAACAACCAACCCAGTTGCAGGCTGGTTTCTAGGCTTCGTAACTCAGAGAGAGGGGGCGGGGCTGATGCTCAACCTGCGTACAGAGTCTGACTGATCAGAGAGAGGGGGCGGGGCTGATGCTCAACCTGCATACAGGCCCTGACTGATCAGAGAGAGGGGGCGGGGCTGATGTTCAACCTGCATACAGACTCGGACTGATCAGAGAGAGGGGGTGGGGCTGATGCTCAACCTGCATACAGACCCTGACTGATCAGAGAGAGGGGGCGGGGCTGATGCTCAACCTGCGTATAGACCCTGATTGATCAGAGAGTGGGGGCGGGGCTGATGCTCAACCTGCATACAGACCCTGACTGATCAAAGAGAGGGGGCGGGGCTGATGCTCAACCTGCGTACAGACTCTGACTGATCAGAGAGAGGGGGCGGGGCTGATGCTCAACCTGCATACAGACCCTGGCTGATCAGAGAGAGGGGGTGGGGCTGATGCTCAACCTGCATACAGACTCGGACTGATCAGAGAGAGGGGGCGGGGCTGATGTTCAACCTGCATACAGACTCGGACTGAACAGGGGGGTGGGGCTGATGATGTCACTGGGTTATACAAGAAAATGAAGGGGAGGGGCTGTTTGCTCTGATACATACATAAACAACAAAAATACTCAATTAAATGTAGGTCCTTTCTATTATAAATATCCATTTAATTAAGGATATTTGAAATAGCTCATCAGATAAATAGCATTTTAAGCTGAACAACACAGGATTTTTGAAATGTAAAGTGTTTTCCAGTCCTTATAGGTAAACAACAGGCCAAAACAGGATCAAAATTCATACAGCCTGGGATCTACTGACACCACAATATCCGGTATGTTGGACTGTCTCCTATAAACACTTTTCAAATGTGCTGGTGAATAAAAGAATGTTAAAGTACAAAAACATCTGCATCTGAAACTCCACATCTGCATTTTCTTGGCTTTATAAATCAGGATTAGAGTTTCCTACAGATTACAGATTCATAAAAAATAGTAAAAGTTCGATTTTCTTCCCTAAGTTTGACACTGTCGGTTATTTTTGGATTGGTTTACATCCATTGTATTTAGTGCTGAAATCCAGCAGGGAACATACAGATGTCTTCTGAGTTTTACTTTTAATGCTTATGTTGGTAAAATAATGGTACAAAATAGTAAAAGGGACTATTTTGACTCACTACGCCCTGCACATATCCCTCCGCCTTGAACAGAGGCCGTGTTAATTACTATATCTGAGGGTTAATTTTAATGAGGGAGCTTTTACATGCATTAAATTCCTTCCTTCTTCACCACCACAGGAACCATTCTGGCCCTGTATGCGTGTCTAGCTCTGAACAAATTTGTTTAGATCTACACCGTTTAACTAAGCAGAAAATTGGTGTAATTCACGGGGCATGAAAAGAGAGGTGTGTACAGAAATCTGCTAAATATTTTCCATTTCCTCATTACTTCAGTCTCTGCTTCAAACACCTGAACAAAATACAGGACAAACCAATTATTTTAGCAACCTGGTGTAAATGCAAACAGACAGCTCACAGCCAGGGTTAAAAGACTCCATAAAAGATGACAGACTTCTACAATAACATGCCATGTAGATAATCACCACCCGTGCAGCTCAATAAAGCATTTTTCCACCCACATCAGTGGATTCAAGATGCCGTGTGTTATTATAGGCTTAATTAAAGGCATCATTTAAACATTTGGTAACTGCAAATTGAAGGTGAGGAAAACATAGACTCTTAGATGCATCTTCGAAGCAGTGGAATTGAAAAGATGCTTCAGACGTGCAAAGGACTGAAAACTCGGAATTGAAGAGACACGAAAGATGAGCGAGAAATCAGAGAAATTGGTAAAAACTACATTAAAATCTAGTTATGGAAGCATTTCAGATTTTATATATACATGCAGGTATTTATCAATAAAAGTGTTCATAATTCGTGTTGCAGAACAAAGCAAACAGCAAAAATAAAAGCTTTGGATTCATATCTGACAATTTTTCTCTCACAACTGTGTCTGAGATCCACCAGATGAAAGGCCGCAGCTTGACGCTCGAAAAGCAACAATTACAGTAAACCTAAACTTAACCATAACCATAACCTTAACTTAACTTAAATTAACTTAACTTAACTTAACTTAACTTAACTTAAATTAACTTAACTTAACTTAACTTAACTTAACTTAACTTAACCCTAACCATAACCATAACCTTAACTTAACTTAACCCAAACCCAAACCATAACCATAACCATAATTTAACTTAACCATAACTTAACCCAAACCCAAACCATAACCATAATTTAACTTAACCATAACTTAACCCAAACCATAACCATAACCATAACTTAACCCAAACCATAACCATAACTTAACTTAACTTAACTTAACCCAAACCCAAACCATAACCATAACCATAACTTAACTTAACCCAAACCCAAACCATAACTTAACTTAACCCAAACCCAAACCATAACTTAACTTAACCCAAACCATAACCATGACTTAACTTAACTTAACTTAACCCAAACCATAACCATGACTTAACTTAACTTAACTTAACCCAAACCATAACTTAACTTAACCATAACCATTACTTAACTTAACCCAAACCATAACCATAACTTAACCCAAACCATAACCATAACTTAACTTAACCATAACCATTACTTAACCTAAACCATAACCATAACTTAACCCAAACCCAAACCATAACCATAACCATAACTTAACGTAACTTAACTTAACTTAACTTAACTTAACTTAACCCAAATCATAACTTAACCCAAACCATAACCATAACTTAACTTAACTTAACCCAAACCATAACTTAACTTAACCATAACCATTACTTAACTTAACCCAAACCATAACCATAACTTAACTTAACCATAACCATAACAATAACATAACTTAACCCAAACCATAACTTAACTTAACCATAACCATTACTTAACCCAAATCATAACCATAACTTAACCCAAACCCAAACCATAACCATAACTTAACTTAACCCAAACCATAACTTAACCCAAAAAATAACCATAACTTAACTTAACTTAACCCAAACCATAACTTAACTTAACCATAACCATTACTTAACTTAACCCAAACCATAACCATAACTTAACTTAACCCAAACCATAACCATAACTTATCTTAACCATAACCACAACCATAACATAACTTAACCCAAACCATAACCATAACTTAACTTAACCATAACCATAACTTAACTTAACCCAAACCATAACCATAACCATAACTTAACCATAACCATAACTTAACTTAACCCAAACCATAACCATAACTTAACGTAACCATAACCATAACTTAACCATAACTTAACCCAAACCCAAACCATAACCATAACTTAACTTAACCATAACCATATATTAACTTAACCCAAACCATAACCATAACTATAACCATAACTTAACCCAAACCATAACCATAAATTAACTTAACCCAAACCATAACTTAACCATAACCATAACTTAACTTAACCATAACCATATATTAACTTAACCCAAACCATAACCATAACTATAACCATAACTTAACCCAAACCATAACCATAACTTAACCCAAACCCAAACCATAACTATAACTATAACCATAACTTAACCCAAACCATAACCATAACTTAACTTAACCCAAACCATAACCATAACCATAAATTAACTTAACCCAAACCATAACTTAACCATAACCATAACTTAACCATAACCAAACTTAACCCAAACCATAACCATAACTTAACCCAAACCATAACCATAACTTAACCCAAACCATAACCATAACCATAAATTAACTTAACCCAAACCATAACCATAACCATAACCATAAATTAACTTAACCCAAACCATAACTTAACCATAACCATAACTTAACACAAACCATAACCATAACTTAACTTAACTTAACTTAACCCAAACCATAACTTAACTTAACCCAAACCCAAACCATAACCATATCCTAAACTGAACCTAACCCAAGGTTAGATTAGGTTTAGGCTATGGTTTGATTTAGGTTCAGTTTAGGTTATGGTTATGGTTTGGGTTAGGTTTAAGTTACGGTTTGGGTTCAGTTCAGGTTATGGTTAGGTTTAGGTTATGATTTGGGTTAAGTTATGGTTATGGTTATGGTTTGGTTTGGGTTATGTTTAGGTTATAACTTTAAGGTTAGGGACCCTGTGCTCAGCTCGTAAAACCACTGTACATCGATCCACTGATTTACTGCAATTGTTGCCTTTCGAGCGTCAAACTGCGGCCTTTCATCTGGTGGATCTCAGACACAGTTCTGAGAGAAAAACTGTCAGATATGAATCCAAAGCTTTTATTTTTGCTGTTTGCTTTCTTCTGCTCCCCCACTGTTCTCTTTATTCCCAGCATGCTGTGCTGTTCCGTTATGCAGGAAGGTCGGTTCGCTGTATGGAAAATATTTGGTGTAATTTCGGATTCTGCTCACATGGTTGTGTTTTGAGCTGTCAATGCTGAAATGTTTGTTCCTCATATTGATCTTGATGCTGCTTTAGCTTGTCTAGTATGGAACAGAATACAGTCTCGGTTCGATGCCAGGCTTTGCTGCCTATTATTGATTTAGCCCAGTGGTTCACAGCTGCAAGCTGAATGGGAAGCATTCAGCCTTCTATGGGAAGAAGAGGCATATTGATACAACACAGTATCGCATATCACAATTATTTGAAGCCCAGTAAGTCTAGATATACGCTCTGGTGCTTCATATTTCTGCATAAATATGAACTAAAACTCACACAAGTCCTAAAAGCAGATAAGGAGACACTGTGATAAGCAGATACCGTGTGTCTCTCTATTGATGATCTAATCATTTGTGCTGCACCTGGTTCTAATTTTAGGCATTTGAAGAAAATTGCTTTTCTAATAATTATGTTTTACAAATGATATTTTAAAGACAATCTTCAGTTTGGGTTTAGTTCTCCGTCTGTCAGTGGAGTTCAAATGATGATCAGATGTTCATATCATGCTGATCACGGTACCATTACTGCTACTATTACTGGTAACCATTGACCTGTTGGTTAATATCTTTGCAATATAATCATACTGTCTCTATCCAGTGTGTGTGTGTGTGTGTGTGTGTGTGTGTGTGTGTGTGTGTGTGTGTGTGTGTGTGTGTGTTTTGAGGGTTTTCAGACAATTTTACAGTGAAACATGCAGGAAAAGGGGTGTGTGAAACTTCAGTGGGTGTGTGCATGTGTCTCATGAGCTCCCTGCAGCTCCAAGATGACTAATGAATGACAAGGCCGTGGCCTGCACAGCAAGGATGCATGTAACTATGTGTGTGTGTGTGTGTGTGTGTGTGTGTGTCTTATTGGAGGTAACGATGGGCAAGACTGCATACTGCCCATGTGTGGGTGGCATACAGGTCAGAAATTGCAGGGTGGACCTTGATAATGAGCTACAAAAGTCAGCAACACCAGAATCCAGAGAATCACACACACACACACATACACACACACACACACACACACACACACACACACACACACACACACACACACAGTACTGGTAATGGTAGGGGCAGATAGCAGGTGTGTGTGATTGTGAGTCTGTAGGACTAAGCAGGCGTATAAGCCTCACACAGTCCCTCAGGGACCGATGAACCTTTCCTTTAGCAGGTGCAAATTGCATGGTGTCCAGAAAAGCACACATCTACAAGAATGGCATTCAAAGATAAACACACAGTTTATGTACCAAAAAAAGAAGCATTTTTGAGCTGTACTGTGGCATGCAAAAGTTTGTGAACCCCTGTTAATACCGATTACACACTGGGTCCTTGCACGTGTGGGTGTAAAAGTGTTTTCCCCACTGCTCTATAGAAAGACAGATAGAGGCTACTTTTGGGTGGTGGACGTTTTGGTGAGAGATCATTGACTGCTCGACCTGCCTCCACTATACACTCGAACAACATTTTGCCCAGTTGACAGACTTCGAGAGGGGGTGCATCACTGGACTGAGACATTTCAATGAATTGTCCGCCATATAGGCCATTCTGGCCAAGCTGTCAGGAGGTGTTCTGAGGTGTATCAGGTGCTTCAATCCTGCCTTGGCTGTGGAGTGACACACTACCCCAACCGCTGCTGTGATGATCTGGGCAGCATTGCACAGTTGGTCACCCCGAGTAGTGATACGAGGGACACTAACAGCTCAGCGATATGTGCAGGACATCCTGTGGCCATGTGTGTCGCGTCTCATGGCAGGACTTCCATCTGGCATTTTTCAGCCACACACAGCAAGGAACCATCCTGGACTCCAGCTTTGACAACCTATGAGTGTGCAGGACCTACAGGCACAGCTGCAACATCTGTGGGTGAATGTGCTGCCAGCAATATTATGAGCAGGCTTTCATAATTTGTATTTTTAAGCATTGTTGTGAGGATTTGACTGCATTCAGCCATAGAGTATTTGTATAAGGTCAGGACATTGAATGATTACAATTCCACATCCTCCCCAACTCATCCCAAAAGTATCGGATGGACCTCCATCTCTTCAGAGAACACAGTTCCACTGCTCCGCAGCTCTACGTTGGGGGTCTTTATACCCCCCTCTTGCTCACGCCTGGCATTAGACATGACGCCAACAGGGTCATGTTTATTTATCTACTTCAGAGAGTCCTATTCTTTGGGAGCCCTGTTCTCTACAGGTACTAGATAAGCTCTGTGTGCATTTGCACATCTGTGTCAGCAATGGATGCAGCATACAGTAGCTGAAGGGAAGTGCATTAGAAGGGATGTCCACAAATATTTTTGTGAATTCTGTTGAACGTTACACATCCAAGCAACAGAAGCCTTTGACAGATGGATAGAAGTAATTGCAGTTCTGTCAAGGATTCCAGAGAATCGAGACCTTTATGTTTCGAAGGGCGTAACCCAAAGAACTATGATTAATATGACCATGAGCACAAACCAGCAAAGCTACCAAAGATCCATTTGGGCTTCAGATTGAGTCTAAAGACTTTCAGACTGAAAGACGGTAAAGAATGTCAGGTGAAAAGGCCAGTTCGCATGAATGGAAAAGGACGCAGGAGCATTAAAACAGGAATTTCATTTACGAGACGACGATAAATGTACTGACGTGCCGAGATCATCTAGATAAACACGGATTTATGAACCTCAGAAATATGAACCAATAGAAAACGAGACGGCAAGCTGTGGCGCTCTTCAGCTTGTGGTGTCAAATAATACCACAATAATTTGACTGGCAAAACTGCCTCAAGTCAAGGAACTCAAGTATCCAGTATCTCTGGAGTTTGTGAGGGAGTGAGGGGAAGATGGAGCAAGAGGTTGACGGACGGACTGGTGTAGCGTGCAGCGTCTGGTGGGGTGAAAACAGAGCTGAGCCAAAAGGCAAGATTCTCAATTTACTGGTCAATCTACATTCCAACCCTCACCTCTGGACACGGGCTTCGGGAAGTGACCGAAAGAATGAGATCCAGGCGCTGAAATGAACTTTCTCCACAGGGTTGCTGGACTCTCCCTTTGAGAGAGGGTGAGGAGTAGAGAGGAGCCAGCTCAGGTGGCTGGACGCCTGTCTTATGAGGCGTTCCGGGCTTGTCCGACTGGCAGGAGCCCCTGGGGATTATATCCCTCAGCTGGCCTGGGATTGCTTTTGGAATCCCCTCAGAAGAGCTGGAAGACGTGGCTGGGGAGACGGAGGTCTGGAACTCTTCGTCTGTCTGTCATGCAGAAACGAGTGCTTCCTGCTTTGAACATCATTTAGCTGTGTATCAGAGGGGACGTGGCATTTCGGCAACACCTGATAACATTCATTAAATCATCGGGACATAGGGATGGAGGAATTAGGCAGACACACACACACACACACACACACACACACACACACACACACACACACGCAGCCGTTTTCCCTCAGTCAGCATGAGGCCCATTTGAATACAATGAAGAGAATTTAACATAAATGTTTATTCATAAGAAACCTTTAGCTCATAAGAGCCTGTATTTATTAAATTATCCACCAACTGCACTTTCTCTTCATTCGTACGTTTTTAAGTAAATGGATTTCATTCGCTTTCGTTATCTTCCTCTCCTCCACTGAACAGCCACTCCGCTGAAACCAGTGCCCCCTCCACTCACCCCCAGTTACACAATTTTGTTGCTCGGTTATCGGTTCCCTTATTATCATTTACAGAACCGAGAGTATAAATCGGAACATTACTGGTATGAGATGGAATTACCTGACAGGGCTATATTTCACATACACGTCGGGACAGGGGGGACAAAAAAGTCCATTTGCAGACTAAACAGGGTCCCACAAACAAGCCAAAAAACAACTGCGTTGCTTTGGTGTCTCAGGTGGTTTCCCAGATCATGTCCCAGTACCCCATTGAAAGGTGCCAAAACTTTTGCATCCTGTTTGTTACTGCGGGGAACGTCCAGTCAAATAGCTGACCAAACAATCTGGAGTTGGACTGGTGCTGGTTCTTTTCAGGACGAAAGAACTTCACAGTGACACTCCAAGATTCAAATATTCATCATAAATAAATAATATGAATATGATTTACGATTGCTTTGCAACTCACTCTCTGACAGCCAGGTCTCACCTCGCATCTCAGCTCGCTGACGTCTCATCGTGGACGGCAGCCCATCACTGCAAACCCTGTACATCCCTTTAAGATGTCCTCACCATGATCTCACCATTTCCTCAGAGAACTCACTGGTCGCTCCATCGTCAGAAGCACGGGAGCCTTGGTGTCGTTGTGGATGACCAGTTATCGTTCTCGGCTCATGTCGCAAACCTGACTCGGTCATGCAGGTTTCTCCTTTAGAACGTCAGGAGAATTCCACCTTTTCTGTCTAGAGAGGAGCTCAGGTGCTTGTTCAGTACCATCACCCTTCAGCTGATCCTGGCACGGCTCGTCTTAAATCCTCCCAAGTTCAGCCATGTAACTGTGTTCCCTTCATTGGCTTCCTGTAGCTGAACATCAGATTCAGAAGCCTGCTGCTTGGCTACAAAGCCGAAACTGGACCAGCCCCTCCGTACTTGATGGCAATGGTCAGAACTCAATCTGTAGCATTAAGTACAGCTTGGCTTGACCCATCACCATCTTGTCCCAGAGCAGTTTGTAAGTGTCTGCCAAATGCCAAACATCTACATGTAAATGCAGCTAGTCTTCGGCAGGTAGCAGCAGCAGGAAGGTGGGCAGATGGTCTAACGTGGGAAGCAGGAGAGCCCAAGGTCAGCCGTGTGGGCAGTTATTTACTTAGGAAAGCATGTGTCCAGTGTTTCCAGCAGATCTAACGACAAACCTGAGAGATCACAAGCAAGCAGTGGGACGACAGAGCCAACATCCCTACGTCCCTACGTCCCTATGTCCATCTTCAACTAAAGTCCTGGAGTGCCAATCTCCTGCACAGCTTTGCTCTCCTCCTGCTGTTGATCTGCAGGACCAGGATCATCTAGGATCATCTAGCCCTCATCTAAATTCAGACATTAATTACAAAAGCTCTGAACAAGAGTTTTCATCCTGGGGAACTAGAAGGAAACCAGCGTCCTGTGGCCAGAGTAGTGGCTGATGCAGGTACTCAGGACTTTATACATCAGTAGAAGAACTTTATAATCAGTATCAAATTTAACCAGAAGCCAGTGCAGTGCTGATGAGATCAGATCTTGTACTTTTAGAAAGGACCCTGGCTGCAGCATTTTGAACTAGATGAAATCTAATGAGGTTCCTGCAAGAACATCCTGACAAACAGTGTGTTGCAATGAAGGCATGCACTAATTATTTCAGCATCATGCAGAGATGGGGCTTTTCTTAGCTTGGAAAGGTTTGGAAAAGCCTTCCTAGTAATAGTATAATTATTAAGCAGTTTTGACAAGATGACTGAAGAAGTCCATTGGAACCTTGGATTGGTTACGCAATTGCAAACCTCACATTTCTGTATCTCATTATATTTCCTTGGATGCAAACAGTCAATCCTGAAGAACAGAGTATGGAGTCACACAGGAACCCCTGCCAGAAGGAGTCGTTCACAGAGACGAAGGTTTTCAGCTGAAGGACCAGAGATGGGTTTTCTGGACCGAACTCAGAGCTCTCAGAGCTGCAGACTGAACCCGAAACCGAAGACGCTGGTTCTGAAGAGGCTGCTGCTCCTGGTGTTTAATTACGGATGCTGTCAGAAGACAAGTGGAACTCAGACAGAGACACAAACAGAGACAAAAGCTGTTGACAACTAAACTGAAATTCTGTTGGTGATTTTCTCCTCTGTTATGAGATGTTTGGCAATGATTATAAAGCACTGAACTGAACTGGATCTTCTGCATCTATCTGTTCTTTATCTTCCTTTCTTATTGATTATTGGATGAAGAAAAGAAAGCCAGAAAGAATTTCTATCCCAGTAAGACTTAATAATTTATGACTAATTGTCTTGAATAAATGACTTACTTATATCAGTGTTTATCAGCATTTCTATTATTCCATTTGTGACCAATTTAATGAGAGTGAGAGAGAGAGAGAGAGAGAGAGAGAGAGAGAGAGAGAGAGAGAGAGAGACAGACAGACAGACAGGGGAGTGAGGAGAGAGAGAGAGAGAGAGAGAGAGAGA
>CM067520.1:24495536-24690665 GCA_034509495.1 Acestrorhynchus altus | reverse complement strand
GCATACAGACTCTGACTGATCAGTGAGAGGGGGCGGGGCTTAAAGAGCTCTTTTTCTTTGCTCACAATTTCAGAATAAATGTCCAGAGAAGGAATAATACTGTTATATAAATAAATATTCAACATAATAAATGACATTCCCGTTGACAAGTATTACGAAGAAGGGGTGTCCACAAACATTTGGACATAGAGTGCATGAAAGAGGAAGATGAGGAACTCAGATTTCGTCACTCCATTCTGAAGCCCCACTCCTGTCCACTCCGTCTGCAGATGTTTTGGGCTGCACCGAGGAGACACTTTGAGATTGAATTATTTAAGTTAGATGGGCTTTTCTTTGTGATCATATTCTCTTTGTGTCTCCAGCCCCCCTGCCTTTGGACTATACTTATGTCTTTGTCTCTCACACTTTGTTGCAGCAGTGCCCCTTTGATTTACTCGGTTTTCTATGCTGTTTGATTTTCTTGAATAGCAGCCACTGTCATCACAGCTGAAACTCTTTCTTCGTGTTTCAATATGTTCTTTTTTTACACACAGGCCTGTCCTGGAATACAGAATATACTGATACTATAAGCAGTATTATTTTATATATTTATATGTTTTGTAAACAAGCCTTGTGGTCTGGAGAAGTTAAAACAGGAACAGAAGTATGTTTGGAGAAAAAAAGGAACTGTGTTTGATGAAAACAGTAAAACATGGAGTTGGGTGGATCATTCCTTACGGCTGTGTTGCAGCCAGTGGCACGGGAACACTGCAGTGGTAGAGGGAAGAATTTGTTCAATTAAATACACAATACGCATAACGTACTTCATAAAATGTGATACGAGCAAAAAGACTTAAACAACATCAAAACTCTATGGATATATTAGGGTTATAGATGCCACATTAACACCATGGTAACGATTTTGGATGAGGGCTGTAGAGGATGCAATAAAGACACAGTAAAACCATGGTAACGATTTTGGATGAGGGCTGTAGATGATGCAGTAAAGACACAGTAACACCATGGTAACGATTTTGGATGAGGGCTGTAGATGATGCAGTAAAGACATAGTAACACCATGGTAACGATTTTGGATGAGGGCTGTAGATGATGCAGTAAAGACACAGTAACACCATGGTAACGATTTTGGATGAGGGCTGTAGATGATGCAGTAAAGACAGTAACACCATGGTAACGATTTTGGATGAGGGCTGTAGACGCCTCAATAACACCACAGTAGCAACGTTGCAGTAATGCCATGGTAACAATGTTGGACAAGGGCTGTGGACGGTTCAATGATGCCACGCTTATGATTTTGGGCAAGGGCTGTAGACACGGCAGTAAAGCCACAGTAGTGATTTTGGAGAACGTGATGGACACCAATCTACCTTTGTTCTGTGAATATTATTAAAGCCGTCTGTGCGACTGGACACCTGCATCAGCCTTAACGTAGCTGAACTGCATAACGAGAAGAAGGTGTGATTGCTCTTTCAGCATCTTCAGAGTATCTTCAGCCATACCCTCCAAATCTGCTGGACTTACAGTATGGGTCCTTCATGAGAGGGTGTATATAATCTGCTCTGACCTTTATTATGTCTTTAGTACAGTGAGGTGGAGGCAATTAGAGAATGCCTCTGAAAACAGAAGGTCATAGAGACTCAGCAGATACATTTCTACATGTGCAGAAATTAGTTCTGTGAGACCTGATTTTAGAAGGCGACGTCCTAATGAAATCCTAATGTTCAACCCCATATGATCTGTGATTATTATAACATCCTAAGTTTCTGAACATTTTCGAGGTTCCTAATGGTGTCCTGTGATGATCCATCCCATGCAGCTTGAACGTTCTCACTCAGTTCTGCAGATGGTGCGGTAGGGGTGGACTGTTGATAGAGCGTCCAGTAGCATCCACACATTTTCAATCAGGGACAGGTCTGGAGATGTGGCTGTTTCACAGATTCATTGCTTGTCTCCCCTAAGTCAAAAGCAGGACCTGCACTGAAGATGCGACCCCCTCAAAATGCTGAAATTGCTTTTGGACCCAATTCTTCATACTTCATTTCAAAGGATGCTACCAACACAAAAGCACGAGTCAGGACTGGGTGACCTTATATAGTCAGTCGTGTACAGAGGTGGAGGTACAGACACAGCAGTGCTGCTGGAGTGTTTAAACACTGTCCACTCACTGTCCAGTCACTCTATTAGACACCACCCACATAACAGCTGCTCTGTGGTGGTCCTGTGGGGTCCTGAGCATTGAAGATCAGGGTGGAAGGAGGAGAATAAAGGATGCAGAGAAACAGGTGAACTACGGTCTGAAACGATAGATCTACAACGTGCTCCTGTGTGTTGCTTCACGTGGAGAAAAGGGTTCTAGTCACTGCTGCTCACCGTATCACATTTCCATATTTATCACTGCGCAGACAGTGAAGCAATGGATGGGTGGAAGAGTCTCTCAAGCATTTGCTCTGCCTGGGACAGAACTTCATCTCCATCCTCTCAGCTCTGCTAGAGAAAGAAAATCAATGCAATCAGAAAAGTGGGACCCGGCGGGCTGATTAAAGGACCGCGTGGCTACAGGTATGAAGCAGTTCTGTGTAACCACATACACTCCTGCCTTGATCATGACTTCAAGAGGCACAAATAACCAGCTTTACAGCAAAACAAGTCTGTGATTACATTGATTATCATTGCGCGCGCACACACACACACACACACACACACACACACACACACACACACACACACACACACACACCTCCTGCGTACGTGTTCATGTCTTATGAGCCGCCACTCTCATCTGAGACACAGGACAGATAATGTGGGACATGTATTCACGGGAGTGTTATAGGCTTTTAATTAATACAGTCATAAACACTATGGGCTTATAATTGATGCTGTTTTGCTGATAAAACTGTAATGACTTTTAAAGTCACGGGTCGTTTTTGTGGGATGTTTGCGTGGTTTTTAAAAAACGAGTGTTTATAGGAGACAGTCCCACATGCCAGATATAATAGGAGATCCTTTGCTACTGAATTTTGTCTTGATTTGAGATGTAAATATGAGCAGTAATTAGATGTTCGTATAAATGTCGCCATGTTTTGATCCTATATTTTGTTTTTCTTTCACTTTTAAGAACTGAAAAGCACTTTATGTCCCAGAAATCTGGAATTTTTTTTTTTTTTGAACTAAACATGGAAGAATTATGATGTTATTTTTTAATGATTAAAAACTACTTGACATCGATCAAAATAACAAAAACGCAACCTCACAAAAGGTCATTGTATTGGGTTTGACGTTGTAAAAATAGAACCTTTCTTTTCAAAAATGCTCTACATACAACCGTCAACAGCCTATTTTTGAAAACAGGGGAACGGGGAAGTGGAAGGGGGTTATTTCTATGCACATGGGGCCACAGGCACTGACTCTACTGGTGCATCTGCCATTTCCGGCCCACCATGACCCCCTGAGAATGGGCTTGAGGACCACTAATGTGTGCTTCGTGGCCCACCGGTGGCCCTTGGCCCACAGGTTTCCCAACACTTCTCTACAGCACATTCTCCATCAGTCTGAAGAACCCTTTCGTGATGCAAAGAACATCTTCCGTTTAGAACCCTGTTTGTACCGTAACAGTATGCAGACGACTTTGCATATCTCCCACCGAGCCAGTGGTCCTGATACAGGTCACAGAACTAGTCAAGCACTCACACCGTGGGCTCAATACCTTCTACAAGAACTCGGTACCCTGCTGGAATCTCGGCGTGCTGCCGCCCTGCTGGCCTGAATCTTTATGTATGTATGCAGAAAGAGAGCAGCAATGCAGTCAAGCATGTCTGCTTTTTGTATAAACGTGTGTGTGTCTGTGTGTGTGTGTGTGTGTGTGTGTGTGTGTCTCTGCATGGGCCCCCCCATCAATACTCTATGCTTTAAGTAGTAATTACTGCGGCAGGCTCAGAGTCACACCGCATGAAATTAGAGCAGGAAAGCAGAGAGAGAGAGAGCGATTGGAACGGATGAGTGGAAGAAGGGACACGGGCAGAGAAGAAGTGCACACACAGAGGTTCAGTCACACTGAATTCCCTTCAAAATAATCCCACTAACACCACAGAGAAGTGCAAACTTCCACAGACGTCAGCTACAGTCGTTCCATAAGGATTTGTGATTTTCCTCTACCTGAGTGGACTGGAAATGAAGGAATCGAGTTTGAAATGAAACTTGTGAACTTTCAAGGGGTTTAACAGCGTTATTTAATGTCCAAAAGTACCTGGACAGTGATTTGAAGCGGACAGCCGCACTTTGCAGGCAGTTACGTGCCTTTTTCTATGCTTCAGATCTCAGGATAGGAGTAACCTACAGCCATGACCTACCCTGTCATGGGTTCTCACTGTGGGATGAGTTGTCAGTGTGTGGTCCAGCTTCCAGTGCATGTTTACTGCTCTGACTGCTCAGCGAGAGGGGGTTTTATTATAGAGGACGTTGAGAAGGAGGGGTGTGTTCGCTCTCTTTCTTTGCTCAGTGTTCAAATAAAAAAAGAAGGGATAAGAGTGACAAATGACAAACAATAGTAAAGGACATTGAGGTTGTGTAGTGTGGTAGTGTGTGGTTTGAGACGCAGCCCCACAAACCTAAAGCCTCAGAGGAAGTTAAAACACAGAGACGTGGGCAGGTCTGCTCGGAGACTCAAACCTGATGAGGCAGGCAGTCGCAGATGGCATTCACGTATCTGCAAAATCACTTTTCAGCTTTTTGGTTCGTTTAGATGCTTAAACTGAGCGGCAGCAGAATTTGCTTAGAAGATCGAGACCCACCTGCTGAAGCGGTCTTCGTCTGCTGAAGTTTGAAAGGCAGCGTCCAGTACTGTGATTCAGCCGCACTAACACTGTAATCACACCAGGGCTCGTTCAAATCGGACTGAAGCTGTGACCCTGCAGTAGACGACTGAATTCTTTCCTTTCGTAATATGACGTACTTTTATTTATTTTATTTATAGGAGACACACAGATATTATTTATCAGGATAACAGTGTTATTTCAAATTTTTTACTCACATTTGTCTTAATTTGAGGTGTAAAAATAAACAGAATTTAGATATTTGTATGAATTTTTCCATATTTTGATCAAAAATCTACTTACAATTTGTCTTTTTTTGTTTGCTTATAAGGAACCAAAATATTGTATATCTAGTGAACATGAACATGAACATGAACGTAGGTTGACTGTTCTTGCACACACAGGAATTTCACCGAGACACAAACACACATGCACTCACACAAAAAAACGACAGAACAAGAGACACTAGAAAAGGACATCAAAACAAGACCAAACAAGGAACAGAAAGGAAACATGAGTGGACAGAGGTGTGACAGGTGGAAAGCCCTATCCACGGTTCCCGGGGAGCAGCTGGGAGTTCGATGCCTTGCTCAACTTCAGTCATGTCCTGCCAGTTATGGGAATCAAACCGGTGACCTTCCAGTCATGAGGCTGGTTCCTGTACCACCAGCTGCACATTCCTTCAGAATTCCAGAGCCCTGTGGGACGCCACAAGATATACTAAAGCTAAAGTTTACCAAATCATTCACAGCAGACTTTTTATTAGGAATTATCGCTGGATAATTAAACCGGGTTCAAGAGTTAATGATGTGTCAGCAACAGGGCAGGAATTGACGAAGTGGAATGTGTGGGATGGTTGCATACGTCTCTTTATGAAACGTATATTTTATTTTTTATTTTTGTTGAAGGAAGCCAATTAAAGTCATCACAGATTCAATGATTTAAAACGTCCTTTGTTCTTTTCCCGTTTCCTCTGTCCGTGACGTCTTTCATTAGAATAACCATTTAACGAAATCTATCACTGCGTGTTCAGATGCACCCACACCTGCCCTCTCAAAACCTTTGACAGCCACGAGGTACCTCCTCTGCTGGTCCATGTTACAGTTCTAAATCTCTGATCAGAAGTAAGAAGCTGCTCTTGGTTTTTAATGATGTTTTAATGAGCACTGCAGCAAATATGGAGATGCACATTTATATCTGGTGGCTTTCAACTCCTACAGCTTCTGCAGAAGCTCAGTGCTTCTGATGATCTAAACAATGCCTGCAGTGTGTGCTCGCATCTCATGTGTAAGGTTCTCATTCGCTCTCAGTTCTGATCATCTTTTTAATTCAGTGATTTCTGTTGCTGTCCTCCTCTGGAAGGCCAGGAATCCTGCCAAAACCGGAGGCGGCCCTTTTTCAGGCTTGTTTGTTGTATTATTAATGAGGTGTAAACAGGCCCTGCTGGGAATGAAGCTGCCATCTCCGTCGATTTGATAGAACTATTAAATTACGAACTAAATACATAAAAATGGGGAAAAAAAACAAAACAAATCACACTTTTCCTGCCAGAAATGATTAAAGATGAAGCCGAAAATGAGAAAAAATGAGGCAACACGGCTCAACACTTACAACCTTAGATCTGCACTTTGCAGGCAGTTACATGTTGTGTTCAAGGCTTCATAACTCAGGATCAGAGGAACTGATAGACGTGATACACATACAAGATCATTGTGTGATGAATTATCAGTCAGTAATTCAGCTCAGAAAACAGCTTTACTCCTTTCCAAGTGCATGTTTACTGCTCAACCTGATCAGAGAGAGGGGGCGGGGATGATGCTCAACCTGCATACAGACTCTGACTGATCAGAGAGAGGGGGCGGGGCTCATAATGTCACAAATCCAAATATTGGGTTATAGAGCAAAATAAGAAAGGAGGGGCTGTTTGCTCTCTATCTTTGCTCACACAGTGTTCAAATTTCAGAATAAAAGTTCTGAGAAGGGATAATGCTGATACATACAAAAATAATAATAATAATAAAAAAAAGATGTTCAAGCTGTTTGTAATTTTATTTGGACCAGTGCCAAGTATTCTGATGAACACGTCACTGTATCACTGTCAATCTAATCATTACCAATAAATGATTGAAATGATTGCATTTACAGCTGAGAAACACTCTAGATGATCAATTCTAGATGTCTTTAGGTGTTTTTAAGTTTATATAAGCAAATATCAGTAGCTTACGATCTCTGGAAAATAAAACATGTGGTATGTGTGACTGTAACTTATTAATATTTACTCAGAACTGTGTTTGTATGTAGTGTGATTTCACAGCTCTGGACCGGCCCTACAGTCTAACTGCAGCACATCGAGTATGAGGAGATCAGAAGTTCAAATTCTAGTAAGGGATCTGCATCCTGTTATTAAAAGTCTGGGGACGTCATTCGATGGGTGGTTCTAACTTGTTTAGTAATATTTTTGAGGCTCAACTCAGTATGTATAAATATTTTTTTAACGAGACTGAGACGCAGAAGTAAAAACGTCAGACAGGAGAACTTTTGAGTAAAGTAAAGTTAACCGCATCCTCTTCCAGTGGAGATAAGGTGGACGGTTATGGCACCGCTCCAGCTGATTTGCATTCAGTCTACTGGGTCCATTTCTAACATGACGTCTGGGTCCTTCTGAGAAGCGGTTTGCAGTTTGCAGAATAATTAAGTAATGGTGATCCGTTCTTGGCAAAATAAATAATGTTGTCAGATACCATTTTAACTCTTCTCATAGACTCTCGCATGTTTCTGACAGTGTTGAATAGTGTGCCATTGATCATGATGTATCTGTCAATGATACCCGCTGCTGTGAAAGATTTGGGCAAGATGACAAAAAGCGCATTTGGGTGATGGAAGTAATCGAGACCGCTAATCAATACAGGCCCTTGTTTTCAGATTCTACAGCAGGAAGCCGCTCACGGCATCATAACTCGCAGCGAACCTCTTTAGGACCAAATTATACTCCAGTGTAGAATTACTGTGTGTGCCAGTTCCTGACCGGAGTAGATGTGGACCTGTTGGTATAAAGGAGTAACGAGATCCACAACTGTGAGATTTGATGCCCCTCAGTGTCTCTGCTGGACTGAGAACTGTCCACCAACCAGAAATGTCCAGCCGACGGCATCCTGTGGTCTGCGTCCTGTGAGCACTGATGAAGGACTCCCGGAAGACCAACACAAACTGTGCAGAAACAGATGAGCTTCTGTCTCTGACTTTACATCAAGGTGGAGCAACAAGGAAGGAGTGTCTCATAGAGTGGACAGTGAGTGGACACTGCGTGAAACAGCAGCACTGCTGGAGTGTTTAAACACTAACACACCACCACCATGTCAGTGTGACTGCAGTGCTGAGAATGACCCACCACCTAAATAGTAGCTGCTCTGAGGTGGTCCTGTGGGGTCCTATAGTGGTCATAACATTATGGTTGATTGATGTATGTATATGATTCCAGGTGTGGTCTGCTTGGACAATGGGTCTCGGCACAAGAGGGTGTAAAAGTGCGTCCCCGGCATCTCCGCTGATGAGTTCCACTTTTGTCTTGGTGGAGATGACCAGTGAATTCTTGTGCGCAACGATTCCACTGATGTATCTCCAGACCTATCGCTGATTGACTGACCTACTCCTACCACACCATCTGCAGAACTGAGTGAGAACATTCAAGCTGTATGAGATGGATCATCACAGGACACCATTAGGAACCTCTATTCCAAGGTTTTTTTTAATGTGCTGATTTTTTATGATCAGAGTTAAGCTTCTGAATTCAATCCATAGTTGAGCAGATTGGTTTGAGCCTTGCTCAAGGGCACATCGGTGGTGAATGTCCTTTGCTCCAACTGCCATGGAATCGAACCAGCGACCTTCTGCTTCTCTTATCTGTAAAGTCTTTCTAAAGGATATGTAATCGTGGTTAGACCCCTGCCTACCTCTGATTCCTGCATTGGGCGGCAGATCGTTGGCCTTGAATCATCTGGTATAGAATTATTGATTTTTGAGGACAGCATGGCAGACATACCCTAACGGCTTGAATTGAATTGAACGGCTTGTTATTGTTATAAAACCCGTCTGATCTTCTTGTGTATTTTTCTCTTTATTAATTCTGAGTAGCAAACAAAATACTGCCAGTTGTCTTCAATTGGATGAAAACATTAGTACTGGGATTGTACCAGTATGGGAATTGTGGGGTTAATGGGAGTACTGTCACAGTGTCACAAAACAGTCTCTTGCTCAATAGGGTTCATCCATCCATCCATCCATCCATCCATCCATCCATCCATCCATCGCATTTGTGCATGTGTGACTGGGAGGAGGCCAGGGAACTCCCAGGACACACTGGAGACATTCTATCTCTTTCAGTATCTGAACTGCTGGGTTGCCACTTCAGCAAAGCACCTAACCCTCAAACTGGTCCTGGGCCACCACAGCAGACGCTGCCCACTGCTCTGTGTTCACTGCATGGATGGGTTATATTAGAAGCATTGTGCTCTTCCCTTGTTCAAGGAAAAAAGAGGTGCAGAATGTAACAGGAGGACAGTGGCTCCACTGTAATCCAACTGTATCTGCGAATAGATACAGAACGTGACGGAATAACAGTGGCGCTGTCCGTGGTCCTGAATTCACTTCTGAAATGGTACCATTGCACCATGTATCCATGGAACCTGGTTTGCTCACTAGGAGCTGAGACCTGTTACATGGCGGCGGGCATTGTGCTCCTCACAGATGTACCAAAACACTGTAATCCACTGTAATCACCAGTATTAACACCATATATATATATGTATATATAGTTATGTAAAGTTATGTAATGTGGCAGTATGTAGAACGTCTGAGCTGTTACTGAACAAGCCAGAGAACCTAACAAGAAGAAGTCCATCAGAGCCAGAGGAGAAAAGGAAACCTTAGGAGGAAGATCCTCGGGTTTGCAACAGATACCAAAACACCATTAGATCAGAGAAAAAGTGAAGAAATGACTAATAGACGTTGATAAAAAAGACTAATACCAGTGTCCTCATAGAGCGAGAAGGAGTCGCTGTCCACGGTCCTGAATCCGTTTCTGTAACGGCACCGTTTCTGTACGTATTCGAAGAATTGGAGTGAAATGTGCACAGTCGTGACCATGCCTTTGTCACCGCAGTTTGGTGTTTTATCTGTGTTATTCATAAAGTGGTTATATAACACCCGTACCTTCAGCAGACTGAATACCACCAAATAACAGTGTCTGTTTGAACTCCTCTGGTACAAGCAGCGGCCGTTACCGCATCGCCTGGCTTTCCAATTTTGAAGTGTTGCACAGCTTTTTGTGCCTGAACAGATGGCAGCATCCTCCGTGCACAGCCTGGCACGTGTTCTTCACTCTCTCTTACCTGGGCTTAAGATGTCAGTTGGAATGTGTCGGGGTTGTGTGGAGTGCTATTGGAGTGTGCATCATGCACTAAAATATGCACAATATGCAAACTCCACTGACCATACTGGAGCACTTTGTACTTATAATGTTCTTCAGTGGTCAGGACCCCACAGGACCACCACAGAGCAGCTATGATGTGGGTGGTGGGTCGTTCTCAGCACTGCAGCCACACTGACATGGTGGTGGTGTGTTCGTGTGTGTTGCGCTGGTACGAGTGGATCAGACACAGCAGAGCTGCTGGAGTGTTTAAACCCCTCAGTGTCCACCAACAGTTCACCAAGCAGAAATATCTAGATGAGCTTCTGTTTTAGATGTTTTTCTGTGGACAGTGGACAGTGAGTGGACACAGTGTTTAAACACTCCAGCACCACTGCTGTGCCTGATCCGCTCGCACCAGGTTTGAGACCCATGTTATGAAGCAACGGTGGAGAGGACAAGAATGAGGCTGAGAATAAAAAAAAAATCAGACGCAGCAGTGCTGCTGGAGTGTTTAAACGCTGTGTCCACTCACTGTCCACTCTATTAGACACTCCTACCGAGTGTCTGCACCTTGTAGATGTAAAGTCGGAGACAGAAGCTCATCTGTTTCTGCACAGTTTGTGTTGGTCGTCCTCTAGTCCTTCGTCAGTGCCCACAGGACGCTCCACTTCCTGCCAGTGCAGACAGTCAAACCAGCCACCTTCTGGTCCCAAGGTCACTTCTCCAGCCTTCTGGTCAGGGCTACCTCAGTTAGATGTTTATGTCATTCTTGAGGCTTTATTTTCCTTATTGCATAGAAAGGCAGATTGCCGTTCGGGGAAAAGCTCTGAATAATTCAGACACTCAGCCGAAGAGACAAAGGAACGAATGTGTTTATCTCCACTGCAGTCAAACATAACCCTGCTGTAACCTACACGCAGCACCGTGTAAAGGTCAGACGTGAAAAGGTTCCGAGGTTGCCATTTTTTCATTAGAATAATGAAATGTGAGGCTTTAATTATGCGTCTCAGATGTGTGTAATTGGGGCGGAGTGGCTGGCTGAGCATTGCTTATTAATTCTTTCTCCTTTAATGAATTAAAAGCATTAAAAGTGAAGAACCGAACGTAAGTAGAACACATCATCCCTCTGCCACCCCGCTTCCATTAGTGCCGCTTGGCCCCTGTGCATTAAGAGGCCCTGGAGTTCGGAGTTTTCACAATATCCCACTGTGATCAAGCATCCTCGCTTTCTCCATCTTTGTCTCAGCGTGTCCTCTTCCTATATTTCCATCTCCTGCTTTTCTCCTCTGCTTTGGTGGGCAGTGGGAGTTCTGTCCAGCCTCATCCTTTAGAACTCTGGGCCGGTTTTGTGGGGGGTTGTAGTTTGAGATGTTGCTCTGTGGTCTAAAGTCTACAGTGGTGGACAAAAGCTTTGAGAATGGCACACATTTTGGTTTTCACAAAGTCAAATTTGAAATTTTTTATGAATTCTAGATTTTAGTACGACTGCATTCCAGCCCTACAAAATGACCTGCTACCAGCGTTTCGTTGATGATCTCGTTAGCTCAGGAGAAAAGGTTAATGAGGACAAGACACCTGATATTGTTCTCAGAACAAAGCCATGAATAAAGGATGGTATCTATCGTCCTCCAAGAGCAACGTCTCCCAATGATCCTGGAGCAATTTGGAGATGTTTCTTCCAGCGTGATGGAGCACCATGACACAAGGCAAAGGTTATAACCAATTCAGACGTCCAGATGTTATTAAATAGTATACACAGTGGCTCCCTGATGCCTACAAGTCAGATAACATCTCCAGGAATCTAGAACGTGTGGCCAAGAGTGCTCACAAACCCTGTCTAGCTTGTGTTAATGTGCTCACATTCAGTGCATGTTCATTAAACGCATGCAAAACCAGGAGGGTTCTGGTTGGTCTGTTCTCTGTGAAGAGTCTGTCAGTGAGCCAATCATGTTTAGTCAGGGCGGGCGATGTTTTTTTCTTCTGGACAGCATGCAGATCAGCGAGTGAAAGAAGGAGCGTCATGGCAGAGGCAGGGTCCGGGTCTGGGTTTACCTCCCTGCAACTGAGGCAGCAAACTGTGTGAAAAGCAAAATGTGTGCCATCCTCAGTGTTTACCCTCAACTTTGATGGTGTGGCTGTAGAATCTTCTCCACTGGTTCACAACTTCTTGAACTCATTCAACCCAATATGACCATAATATTGCTGATCTGCACCCAAGCTCTCATTTAAAGAAGATGAAATTCTGGTTCATGCTTTCATCTCGTCCCGTTTAGACTCGGTAACTCCCTTTTCATTGGCTTTCCATAACAAAACCGTCATCAGTACCCAGTAAAGTTCTCTCATGTTCTGAAAAGTCACCTCACGTCACACCAAATCATTATCTTTAGACTAAATCTCAACGGTTTGTTGTTCCATCACACCTCCAGAAGGCCTGGCGTCGTGGTGTGGGGGTGCATCTTCATACTCAGCCAGATCATCTTTGGTCTTCATTACAGGAACCGTGACAGCCCAACGTTATGTTAATGAGGTCCTGCAGTGGTTCTACCTTTTCTGAACACACTCCGGTGCTCTATTCCAACAGGACGACGCTCGTCCACACACTGCTGCCGTCTCAAGATCTCGTCTTGAAGACACAGATACTACGCCGTGGTCGGTCTCATCTCCAGACCTGTCCCTGATTGAAAATGTGTGGACGCTATTGGACGCTCTATCAACACTCCACCCCTACCACACCATCTGCAGAACTGAGGGAGAACATTCAAGCTGCATGAGATGAATCATCACAGGACACCATTAGGAACCTTCACAACTCCATGCAGAGACGTCTGGCGTGTTGCGTTGAACCCGACGCTGAACTGAGAGACACCACTTCTGTATGAGTAGATCAATAAATACTGATCAGATCAGATACGTTTAGAGTAGTTTTTTCTTCCCGTGAACTTTTATCTTCCTTCCCAAAGATGATGAGTGTTTATTTTAAATCTCTCTTTGTCAAGACGTAGTATAAATGCAGCGTTTATGATATTATTAGTGTGAACAGCACACTCCTGGGTGCACATTTTAAATGAGATAAAGACCGTGAATAGAAAAGGGTAAAGCGACTCAGAAGGTCACTGAAATTCTCAAAGAATAAGATTTAAATCCAGTGGCTTCATTACGTGTTTATCTGTCTAAAACCCAGCCTTAACGAAACAAAGTGGCTGATGTGATGGTCGGTTTTGACGTGTCTGAGTGGGTCGGGGTTAAGTGCAGAAAGCCTTTCTGAGTGCTTGAGTAGGATGAGCTTGACAGCTGTTAAACCCACTGAAGGTCACTCGGTGGTCAACACTTCATGTGTGAGTGAGAAAACATCTCTATAATGCAAAAGCTCAGCTTGAGGAACCATGTCACCAGCAGGGAAATCCATCACACAATATTTGCATAACCGTATGCAAGCTTGTCTAGTTCCTGTAGAAAAACACTGCCAATAGAATAGGACTCTCTGATGGAGCAGATTACTACAACCAGTTGATTCCATGACCAATAGACCAGGCGTGGGCTACAGGAGAGTAGAGCCCCCCAGAATTGAGCTGTGGAGCAGTGGAACTATGTTCTCTGGAATGATGGAGCTCCATCCAGTACTGTGGGATGACAGTTACTCGAAGAAAAGCAGGATGAACTCTTTATTTTACCCTTGTTTTAGGTGAATGAGCAGGTGTCCCATTACTTTTGTCCATATAGCGTATGTATGCAAAGTTATCAAAGGAGAAGGTCAACAGATCAACTCAACTGCAGATGGTGGAAATTATTTAATGAGTCACCTCACCTGTCACAGTGGGTCGTCCTCTACTGGTCACACACACACACACACACACACACACACACACACACACACACACACACACACAGCATTATCTTACCTGCCTTAGGCCCAAGATGTACCCAGACATTGGGAAGTTACTGAAGCAGAAGAGATCACCCAATTTTGCATCTCCAGCATTTTAGAGAACGAGAGAAAATGAAACATCGTGGCTCGTTTTGTCCTTCTGTCCGGCTGTCGATCAGCTTTTGAGCTGTTAATTGATTGGTTTTGCAATATTTCGAGTGTTTTATAGAAAACCAAAACCTATTTTTAAAGTAAGACTTTAGTGTCGTTTGCAAACTGAAAGAGCCCCCCCCCCCAATAAATAAATAAATAAATAAATATAAAAATAAAAATAAATAAATAAATAAAATTTTGAATTGACAGATTGAAGCATCATCACCGATATCCAATATAAATGTCCACACCAGTCCAACCCCCCTCCCTGTCCTATTCTCAACTCATTGCATTCCACCATCCCCGTCCCCCCATAACTTATACATATATTATTTCATATATTCGTGCATCTCCAGGTTTTTATTTTGTTTTATAATTTAATTCAAACTATTTTTTATATTCATTACCTTCAAACCTGAATTTAAATATTGTAATAATACGAGATTCTGCATTTGAGGTTTTCACGAGCTTTTCTCCACAACGTTCAATGCAGTGAATGTCAAATCTGAGTGTTGCAGTGTTGGACTAACACATTTGTTTTACCACATGCACACAACCCGGTTCAGAAGGTACATGAAGAGAAAGCCTGAACAGACCTGCTTTCCAGCCTTTAGAGCTCTAGAGACAGAGACAGGACTCTGACCATGTTGATCTGAATTTTATATCTCAGACATCAATCCAGAGTGTTTATGAGCTGAAAATGTAAATGTTAATGACTTCTTTGTAATGATTAGATTGAGAAGGACAATTATAGTAATAAAATGGTCCTCAGAATAGCTGACAGGGGTCCAAATACAACCAAAAGACAACCTGAATGTTCTTTATTTTTGTTATTTATGTAGGTATCAGTACATAAATCAGTACTTCTCTGGACTTTTATTCTGAAATGTGAACACTGTGTGAACATTCTCATTTCGAACCCAATATCTAGATTAGTGATGTCATTAACAATGACCCCCCCTCATGGTTTAATTCATACAATGATGGTGATGATGGGTATCGTGTCTGTAGGTTACTCTGATCCTGAGTTATGAAGCCTAGAAAATGGCATGTAGCTGCCAGCAAAGTGTGGATCTCAGGTTCTAAGTGTTAGACGGTTCTTCAGAGAGTTTGATTGCTTCTCTCTGGAGAAACCACCCGGGGCTTGTTCAGTCCCTCATCATTTCACGATTCAACAACAGCTCCTTCTAGCTGGTCTCCTTACTTGCTCCATCAGACACTTGAAACTGATCCAGAACGTTGCAGAATAACGTACTCTTCACCAACAAATCCAGAAATGGACCAGCTCTTCCATACTTACTGCTAAAAGCCTGATCTGAACTAAGAGCCCTTCAGGCTTCAAGTGCAGCTCAGCGTGACTCACCATCCTTCAAGACGCACGAAAACAAACATCCAGATGTTTCTTTGTCCGGGCACTTAAATCAACATTCCCACAGCCTGCAAAGTGGCTTATCATCAAGAGTTCAGACATTCGGCCACTTCCTTGGTTTCGAAGCCAACAGCGTCCTGTGGGCAGCGTCCTGTGAGCGCTGACGAAGGACTAGAGGACGACCAACACAAACTGTGCAGAAACAGATGAGCTTCTGTCTCTGACTTTACATCTACAAGGTGGAGACATTCGGTAGGAGTGTCTAATAGAGTGGACAGTGAGTGGACACAGGGTTTAAACACTCCAGCAGCTCCACTCGTACCAGCGCGACACACACTAACACACCACGACCATGTCAGTGTGACTGCAGTGCTGAGAATGACCCACCACCCATGTCATAGCTGCTCTGTGGTGGTCCTGTGGGGTCCTGACCATTGCATACTGCATAGGGCTGCATATATATATACCCAAACCACTCACCACAGCGCCACCTAGTGATTATACTACAGGAGAAGAAGTTGGACCACAAACTCTGTGTAAACTGTCCGTTTGAAGAAACATGCCCCTGTATTCTGCGATTCTCAGGTATATTATCTTGTTTTCCTCTAAAACTGGCCACCAGAACTTTGATAAAACGAATGTAATATGCAATCAGCCACACTTCCCTTCCTTATCTCCGAGTTTTTGAGCCGTTCTCCCTCATAAATATGGATGAGAGGAAGAGACATGTTTAGCATTTTTCCATGCATACAGAACACGGAGCGCAAGAACGGGCTTATACAGCAGGTTCCTACACAACAGGCAGCTTTACATGGAACACGTGTTTTCTGACGGGAACGTGTCCTGAAACATGATGGTAAAGGATTAGACCTTCGGAGATGGAACAGAAAACCACTGCTTGTTGAAATGGGACTTGAGTAATTATTCACTTCAGATGTTCAGATTCAGAACGTATCTTCTGTGTGTATAAGAAGTGTATTTTACTCGATAATTAACCAGCTTTGTTGTTTCTTCTTTTAATCAGAAGCACATTAACAGTCTCAGGACCCACCAGCGACCACATGACAGGTGTCTGGTCATTTGGAATCCCTCAGTGATCAGGACCCCACAGGACCACCACAGAGCAGCTATGATGTGGGTGGTGGGTCGTTCTCAGCACTGCAGTCACACTGACATGGTGGTGGTGTGTTAGTGTGTGTCGCGCTGGTACGAGTGGAGCTGCTGGAGTGTTTAAACCCTGTGTCCACTCACTGTCCACTCTATTAGACACTCCTACCGAGTGTCTCCACCTTGTAGATGTAAAGTCAGAGACAGAAGCTCATCTGTTTCTGCACAGTTTGTGTTGGTCGTCCTCTAGTCCTTCGTCAGCGCTCACAGGATGCTGCTCACAGGACGTTTCTGGTTGGTTGGTTCACCAGTGACACTGAGGGGTTTAAACACTCCAGCAGCACTGCTGTGTCTGGTCCTCTCGTACCAGCAACACACACTAACACACCACCATGTCAGTGTGACTGCAGTGCTGAGAACGACCCACCACCCACATACAAGATTTCAGGGGAAAGTGGAACTGGCTGGACGTTTTCTAGACGTCAAATAGGGTTCAGAGCTGAGTCCAGCTGATGCTCAGGTGCACGTTGTCAGACACTCCAGCCTGAATGTGGTATAGAGATGTAAGCATGTGAGGTGAACATCAACAGCTGCCTGGCAACACACTTTAAATCTCAGCTAGAACTTTAATACTGTCTTCCTGCCCAAAGTTATGAGGCTGAAATGATCCCTTAGAGGGATGAACCTAAGCTTCAAATCAATAACAACCCCAACAACAACCCCCCCTCCCCCTACACACACACACACACACACACATACACACTCAAACACACATTCTCTCTTACCTCCTACACATACACACTCCCATACACACACAGTCCTTCAGTCCATTTCCACTTCCACTCGTCCCCACGTCTTCAGGCCGCTAAGTGTTTGTTTGTGTTTGTGAGAGACCGCGAGTGAGGAACAGGTTGAAGTTAGAAGATTGCTGCAGAGAATGCCCCTGATTTCTGCTCCCCACATCGCCGGTTCGCCGCTGATGCAGTGCGGTTTCCATGGTTATTGCTCAGCTCTCAGCAGTGTCAAAAATGAGATCTCACTTGTTGAACACAACTGTACGTGTTCCCTCAGCACACAGGCTTTGTGAGCACACTTGGGTCACCGGCTCGGCCTGGTTTATTTATGAGCCTGGTTTTTTTTATATGATTATAAACAGTTTTTATTCACAGAGAAGAGGACGCTGGAAAAACTACTGGACATTATGGACGATGCCAGTCACCCTCTACGCACCGTCATCAGCCACCAGAGGAGCCTGTTCAGTGACACACTGCTCCTTCCCAAGTGCAGGAACAACAGACTCAACAAACTCTCTTGTCCCGCACGACATCAAACTCCTCTCTGGGGGGAGGAGTGTTAACAGGAGGATGGAGGATGGGAACGAGTAGGAACCAACCAACCAGTAACCCCCAACCCACAACCACAACACAACTGGACTTGGTGCAATATATAGTTCAAAGTGCAATAATAATAATAATAATAATAATAATAATAATAATAATAATAATGTGCAATACCGCCTCCTACTGGACTCTTTTTTTCACACACTATTTCTATATATTGAATATTGTAATATAGACTCTATATTATATATTCTTTATATTTATAGTGTGTTTCTTTACTAAATTATGATCTCTTTCTACCCTTTTCTGTCCTGTACTGATGCTGCTACTAGAACCTTAATTTCCCTGAGGAAACCCTCCCAAGAGATCAATAAAGTTCTATCCAATCCTTTGGTCCAAACCAAATTCACAGGTATTTATAAACAGACGCCAAAGGAATTCTAGGGTAAAGATGTCATTAACCCCGCCCCCTCTCTCTGATCAGTCAGAGTCTGTGTGCAGGTTGAGCATCAGCCCCGCCCCCTCTCTCTGATCAATCAGAGTCTGTATGCAGGTTGAGCATCAGCCCCGCCCCCTCTCTCTGATCAGTCAGAGTCTGTGTGCAGGTTGATCATCAGCCCCGCCCCCTCTCTCTGATCAGTCAGAGTCTGTGTGCAGGTTGAGCATCAGCCCCGCCCCCTCTCTCTGATCAGTCACAGTCTGTATGCAGGTTGATCCTGTTCACGTGGACAGAGCAGTAAACATGCACTGGAAGCTCCTTTGGCATTTAAACTGGGATTGAATTCAGCTGGAAACAAGTGAAAATTAATTGTGTGTATCGTGTCTGTAGGTGACTCTGATCCTGAGGTATGAAGCCTAGAAAACAGCATGGAACTGCCTGCAAAGTGCGGCGCTGGTGATGTAAGAGATGATGAATGAGTCCTGTAGAGTGAAGCATGTTGGAGCAAAGGGAAATGATTGTTGGAGGGTCTGATTGTGATGAGGCACAGCCCATTTCAGGCCTCTTCACTTTGTGTGTGTGTGTGTGTGTGTGTGTGTGTGTGTGTGTGTGTGTGTGTGTGTGCATGCTGGAGAGAAAGAGGGATAGAAAGGGAAGGAGAAAGGCGTGAGCTTCAGGCAGCCTCACTATTCCTGAGTTCAGACAAGCTTTGTCAGCTGAGCCTCTGGAAGTTTCTTCTTTTGAAGAAAAGCCACTGCAGACTTTCTAGAAACCCGTAAAATGGGGTTCAGCACACCGTCACTGCCACATTACACCCTCACAGCTAATGTAGACTTCAAAAGCTCGAACGCTTTATTGTCAGCGATGCTTATAGATGAACAACAGAGGCTTTATTGGTAAAACAACAGAAATGAAGCACAGAATCAACCGACAGGAAGGAAACTTGGTGGGTAGCTTTGACATTGGGAGACCTGTGAATGACTCACGTTTTCACGTTCAGGCATGTAACATAAGCAAGGATGGGCCTTATCGCTGTACCTGACTGTCTATATATGGTCGTCCTGTTCCTGTGGCCGGGGTTCCCATTCTGACTTGTGCTGTTGTGTTGGTAGCGTAATGTGTAAGTGAAGTCTCCCTCAGAGAAGAGTTTGAAAGCAATTCAAGCCGGAATGTAAATGTTTATATATTGTAACCATTTTTATTACACATTTTATAGGTTGTGTTTATACAAAATGCTAAAAACTCAAGAACATAGCTGCTAATGGACTCAGTATATTCTATTAAATTGGAGAGATGTTGAGAGGATCCCTTTTTCCTTTCCTAAGTCTCTCTCACATACATTAATGCTGTTCTCTGGATTCTCTCCATCTTTTGATGTACTTTATTCCCCAAAAAACGTAGGTATTTGACCATGTTTACCAAAAAATGGTACCTAATTATTATTTTTTTTAATAATAATGTCTTTATTATTTTTGTAATTTGTGTATGTGTCAGTATTAACTCTTCTCAGGACAAAGAAAGCAAGGACAGAGAGCAAACCCTCCCTCCCTTCTCATTTTCCTCTACAACCCAATTTCTGGGTCAGGGATGTCATAAGCCACGCCCCTTCTCTCTGATCAGCCCGAGTCTGTATGCAGGTTGAGCATGTACCCGTGGAGAGAGAAGTGAACATGCACTGGAAGTCTTTAGTTTATTATGATGTGTGTATCATGAGTTATGAAGCTTAGAAAAACGGCAAATGCGGATCTCGGGTTCTAAGCTTTGGTTCATTGAGACGATAGCGCTGGGACATGGTTCTTGTAGACAATGGGGCAAAATTACAAGTCTTGCACTCTTTTTTTTGTGCAAATGAGCCACTACCAGCAATTCCTTGAGTAGACCAGAAGGGAATCAAAGCTAATCAGCCTTCTTAAGCATTTGCAGGCTTTGTGTTCTGGCCCAGATGAGATTTACACCCACTTTGTGCCATCAAACCTCCATGAAGAGTCAATTAGACACCACAGCCATTAAACACCAGCCAAATACCTGCTGGGTGGTGTGGAAATCGGTGGTATATTATGCAAATGCCTTGGAGAGGGGATTCTTACATTTGCACTGACAACATCGTTTCCGGCCCGATCTGCTCATGGGTGAGGAGAACATTGTAGCATGAATATTATTGAAATTTGCTTTCAATTGAGATCAAATGTGAGGAGAATCATCTTCGGTATCTCAGATGTGCTGCAATTATCGTTTTCTTGGGGACTGAAGGCTGATGCCACGAGGTTTCCTGGGTTGCTTGATGAAAAGTGAAGCTTTCCTGGAGTTTTCTGAGATATAACAAACACGAGAGTCTTTCTGACCTTGAAACACCTCCGGCTGCACTTTCTCTAATTCTGTGTTAGAATTATTTCCCACTCATCGCTCACTGAAACAAAAGGAGAGAGTGCTTTTCAGTCCAAACCCACATTTACATTCGTAAGTAAAGGAAGTCCTTCATTACGATGATTGAGTTTGATGAAGACTCTTGTTTTCGGGGAGAAAAATAAAACCTTTCCGCTGATTTATTGTTTTCCGACATCATCACTCAAACCTGTCAATAACAACAGATGTTATTCGCATGCACATTAGGTCTACGTGCAAATGGAATTTATTCAGATGAGGGGGATAGGGGGCAACATCGTTAAGAAACATGCTGTAATTTATACAGAAAACTAGATCAACCTCAAGGACATTGTTCTCATGATATCTATGTTTATAATAAAATAGAAAAAAATAAACATTGTTATGAGGGATTTATCTTCTCAAACGTAGGCTGGAGAAGCGACTCTCATTAATATAAGCCAAGATCACTTATTTCAATATTCACTCTACATTTTTATCAGCTCCTCTGGACTATTATACCTCTATAGTCCATCTGTTTCTCTACAGACTTTATTCTCCTCCTTTCACCCTGATCTTCAGTGGTCAGGGCCCCACAGGACCACCACGGAGCAGATATGATGTGGGTGGTGGGTCGATCTCAGCACTGCAGTCACACTGACATGCTGGTGGTGTGTTAGTGTGTGTTGCTGGTACGAGTGGATCAGACGCAGCAGTGCTGCTGGAGTGTTTAAACACTGTGTCCACTCACTGTCCACTCCATTAGACACTCCTACCGAGTGTCTCCACCTTGTAGATGTAAAGTCAGAGACAGAAGCTCATGTGTTTCTGCACAGTTTGTGTTGGTCGTCCTCTAGTCCTTCGTCAGTGCTCACAGGACGCTGTCGGCTGGATGTTTCTGGTTGGTGGACAGTTCTGAGGCACTGAAGGACAAAAGACAAAGTGAGCAAAGGTCTTTTGTGTGCCGCTCTGCTCCATATATTGATGCTCTGCAGTTCTTTGTGGAGTGTTCTTCCAGAAATTGGTTGTAAAGAACCTGTGCTGACTTCTAGAAGCCACTCTTGTCTGGAAGGGAAGTGATTTCTGCCACTTTGGTGCCCAAATGCCATCACTACTTTCAGCCAATCATTCAAATCTGCTTTGTGACTCACTTTCCACACGTCCAACAAGACGCTCACTGCACATGTCTAGGACTCCATTTGCACACCCCACAGGTTTTTACAGCCTGATTATCTCCTTGTGCAGCACTTTCTGCAGGAGCCTGAAGATACTATGCTACACCCTATATGTTTGTCAGTAATGAGACAATCATCATGTGCAGGTGGAGCCGAATATCTTCCCTGTGGTGAGGTGATATGCTGTTATAGACTCTGAAACCTGCTCATCACTGTGTGTGTGTGTGTGTGTGTGTGTGTGTGTGTGTGTGTGTGTGTGTGTGTGTGTGTGTGAGTGAGAGAGAGAGAGAAAGGGGGTGGGGTGAAGGTGTCCATGTTAGAGTCTGTGATCAGTGCTGACCTGGAGAGCAGCTGTCAGGCATCAGCTCCTTCTCTGATCCCTGATGACTAACACTCAGGGAACGTCAGCTTGTTTTCACACACCTTCAGGACGAAGCTGCCCTGACATCCCGTCTTACATCCCGACCCTTATGTCAGAAATGGAAGAATGTTCCAAATTTGATCAAATATTCATGTTCCGACCATGTATACTGTTAGATTAATATTCGGGTTCCGTACGGCATCCTGCAGCACATTTTCCCCACAGATGTTGCAGGTGGGCCTGTAGATCCTGCACGCATAGGTTGCCCATGGTGGAGTACCAGCTGGTCCTCTAAATGCTTGATTGGAAGTGTTGCAGTCCGGAGGAGACATTCCAGGGAAAAACTTGCATGTTCCCCAGATCATCACACCAGCAGTTGGGACAGTGTGTATCACTCCACTGCAAAGGCAGGATTGAAGGGTTTCCATCAGGTTTCCACACTCAAACCCGACCATCGGTGGATCCCAAAAAGAAACTGGATTCGATGCTGGAGTGTTTAAACCCCTCAGTGTCACTGCTGGACCGAGAACAGTCCACCAACCAGAAACGTCCAGCCGACAGCGTCCTGTGAGCACTGATGAAGGACTAGAGGACGACCAACACAAACTGTGCAGAAACAGATGAGCTTCTGTCTCTGACTTTACATCTACAAGGTGGAGACACTCCGTAGGAGTGTCTAATGGAGTGGAGAGTGAGTGGACACAGTGTTTAAACACTCCAGCAGCACAGCTGCGTCTGATCCACTCATACCAGCAACACACACTAACACACCACCACCATGTCAGTGTGACTGCAGTGCTGAGAATGACCCACCACCCACATCATATCTGCTCTGTGGTGGTCCTGTGGGGTCCTGATCATTGAAGATCAGGGTGGAAGGAGGAGAATAAAGTCTGCAGAGAAACAGATGAACTACAGTCTGGAATCATACGTTTTAAATGCTCTAACACTCAATGAAATTAAAAAGTACTTTTCGATTGAACATTTTGTGTTTCTGTGTTCCCCGTGTGTCTTAAGGTTAGGTAGACTAAATATGAATTCAGCACCAGCGCTGCAACTTCTTTTTGTTGATCATAATTATTCTTAATTACTCTTGTTTTGTGCTATTGTGTGCTCTGCAGGGTGACTGCAGCAGTAGGCTGTTTACCCCTACTGGGAGTTCACGCAAACAACTGTAAACACAATAACAATAACATAAACAAATTACACTCTCATTTATTTATTGCGTAAAATAAATATAAATAATAATAAATACATGTCTGTGAGTGGCAGCACAGGGCCATTCTTCTTCGAACATTGTTTAGGGTCGTTGTCCTGCTGCATGGTCCACGTTCTCTTGAGATTCAGCTCACAGACAGATTGACACTGACGTTTTCCTTTAAAATTCACTCAGAACTACGAAAACATCACCGAAAACTGGCCTATAGTTTGAGCGGTTACGGAACGAACTGATACAGAATCAAATCGAACTGAAATCAGAACCCGGCTCTGCGGTTCCTGTTGTACAGTTATATGTGTATACAGGCGTGAATATAGGGCTCTACAGTGCACCCTCACTAACTCCGTTTCTCTCTTTCTTTCATGCTTCCTTTGCCCCGAATCCACTTTTCTGCTCAAGGTGAGTAAATCCATTTCTCTCGATTACTCACTGTAAAATAAACATCACAGCTGGAGGTTTCAGCAGGAGCATCTGCTCGGTTCCTCCCCAGCGCTGAACATCCGAAGAACCTACGGTTTGCACACATGACCGGGCTCCCAGAACACACACACATCACATTAAGTGTGTGAAGTGTATATTAGAAGAAGTGCTCCAGCGTGGCACGTTTACAGCCTGGGCCTGTGGTGATTTGTGTGTGTCCATAGTTCTGTCGGCGGAGAGTAAAACACACTTTACGGCAGCAGATGTGAGCAGTGGACGTTAATGTTTATGGGAATATTGAATCAGGTTCAGGAGCTTGTGTTCAGATGAACAGTGGACGTCTGTGTGTGTGTGTGTGTGTGTGTGTGTGTGTGGGTTTACGGTCAGTTTTGAAATCATTGAGCAAATCTTTGAGACAGTACTTCTGTATGTGTAGATCGATATATTGATTATATCGGTCTAACATTTGAATCGTTCATAGTTCCTGATAACACACTTCCATTTCCGTTGATGCTTCTTATTTCCAAACACCAGGGTGTTGCTCCGAATAAGTGTGTGTGTGTGTGTGTGTGTGTGTGTGTGTGTGCTATTATAAAGGCCTATACGACTTGATTTGAATTTTTCAAACGAATGAATAATGAAACCGATAAAATCATTCATATATTCTTAATGAACTCTGTGATCTTCCTGCACATTTGCATCAGGACCACATATCTGGCTCGTCTGCTGGAAGCGCAATGCTCGCAGGTTAAGTATATGTATATTTTAAATATATTGTCTCATTCAAGTGCAAATACCTCCCGAATGCGGCTGTAGAGCGAATGTAGGTTATCGTTCGCAGCCTGTGCTGCTGCATCCAGCAGCAGATAGATGATAACATTGCAAATAGAATCAGAACCTCTGGGAGAGCGAAGCTCTATCTACAGCCTACACAATTAACATGATTAGTTACCTCTGAGACACAGCGAGCCATGTCTGTGTTTCCCTTTGTGAGCGCCGCTAATGAAAAATGAGAGATTAAGGCGGCTTTTTTAAGCGATTTGGCTCAGATGTCGGCGTCTGATTAGATTGCGGCGAGATTTGACTGGGAAAAAATCCACTGTGCTGTTGCATTACGCATATTTAGATCGGGCCCCGCGTAACGAGGCCATTTATTCCAACCAGGGTGGGGATGGCTGCATTGTAGAGGAATATTAATTACAGGGGCGAGTTTCTCTGTGCCTCTGCGACATTACAGCTCCCTTCCAAAGAGCTTCAAAGTGTGCGAGGAGCGAACAACAAAGCGCTCAGCCTCGTACACTTGTTGTGTTCGGGGTTGTGAGTAACGCGGTAATCCGTATTGTTGTTACGCATCGGAATTATATTTCTCATTAAAGGTTCGGGACGGGTATCTCTTTGAAATACAGCCGTTTGTGAAAAGCGATTGATCCAATGAACACACATCAGGAAACAGCAGCACCGTCTACCTGGAGGACAGCGTCCAGATACGGTGACGACCCCAAGACCCCCATCTTAACCAAGTCCCTGATTGTAACTCTCCTCTCGTTTAAACCTTTTTCTATTTCGGTTTCGTTGCTGGATGGAAACCCACGTTTCAGTGTTTCTACAAAATATGCCGTTAGTCGTCCGATTGTTACAGAATTTCAGACCAGCACGTAAAACACGGACATCAAAAAGAATCTCTTTAGGATTTTCTGTCCCACTTCTGCTCCTGTGTTCCGTTTTCAGACCACACGAGCCTCCCGTTTGTAGTCTGTCTCTGTGTTTTAACTTAAAGCTCCTCAACGTAAGCTTTCGATGCGGATCCGATTTCCACCCAGCCCTTGCTTGCTGGTAGCCGACAAGTCCGAGCTTTGTCAGGCAGGTTGAGCTCTGCAGCCCGTCAGTGGTGCCGTTCTGGCCCCGGTCTGCCTGTCAGAGCTCATGCAATATTCAGCTGTTGGCTCCCCTGATGCTCTATCCAATATCGCCGAGCCTGGGCAGCCTGGAGACGGCCCCTGGTGGACCGTGGCTCAACTCGGCCATGGTGAGACATCCTTCTTCACCGAAGCCCTCATCTCCTCGTCTTTAAAGAGATGGGAGAAAGCCTTTAGGCCCTGAGCTACGCCAAAGCAAAGAGCATCCAGTCTCTTCAATAATGCATGATGCAGGTAGAAGAGAAAACCTGTCTCTCAGAATGACATGAGAACGGAACATAGCAAGTTCAGCTCGGTTCAGTTCAGCGCTATTTATATAGTGCTTTTTTTAACTCCAGAGATCCAAAGCTGCTTTCCATATCTGCGAATCCAGCAGTCTAATAAGAGAACGGAGGGAAGAAACAACCTTAGAGCATCTGAGAGGAAAATCCTTTGAGACGAGCTGAGACTCAGAACCAGTCCTCTGAACCTCACTACAATAAGGATATAAAACATTGGTAAATAGTGTAAAGGAAACTCTCCCGTTCTCCAAAATAGAGACGGGAGGCAGGGCCACGTACAAGCCCCACCCTCTTTCAGCGAGAAAACGGCACCAACTCCCAAACTGCTGAGAAGCAGCGTCCCAGTAAACAAGTAATGAAGGTAATAAATTTGGAAACATATAAAACATTGACTGCACGTATAAAGCAGCTGAGAAATGCAAAGATCAGTAGATACTGAAGTCTCGCATTTCTATTGCTGTTAAGATGCATTGATGTCTGGTAGTGAAGCACTGTGTGACGTTATATAACACACCACGATCTACAAAGACACAACAATAAGAGCTAATTTACAGAAATTAAGAATATTTATTCATAAATCCTTATTTAAGATGATCTACAGCTGAAGGGGCTGTTTTGCTTTTTTTCTTTGCTCACTCAGTGTTCAAATTTTAGAATAAAAGTCCCCAGAAGGGATACCTCTGACGCATAAAAAAATAATAAATATAATAAAGAACATTCAGGTTATTTTATTTAAGTATTTTGAAGAACTTTTATTTATAATTATTATTTATAAATGTCCTTGCCAATCAAATCTTTACAAAGAACTCAAAAGTCTTTCATTTTCAGCTCAAAATCGTTACGAATGATCAATTTCAGGTGTAAAGTGTTTTTTTTTTTAGTCCTTATAAGCAAAAACTACATTTTTGACCAAAACAAGTTCAAATTCATACAAAAATGTAATATTATTTATTTATTTTGTTAATAAGGTTCAGTCTTTTTTTCAACCATGTGGGGAAACATTGCCTGACATAATATTGTGACATGGTAATGATTTTCTTTGTCACTATAACAAATTTGTTTGGATGCATGAAGATGATGTTCAGACAAAATAAGACGTTACGTCTGAGGAAGCTGTTTCAAGATGGTCTGTCATTATGTTGAGAAAATGTCATCTCTGTAACATCATGAAAACGACGGCACTAGACTGAGAAGGACCAGACGGGATGTGTGTGTGTGCATTTGCACATCTGTGTCAGCAACTGGTGCAACTTAAAGTAGTCCTTTTTACTGTAGAGTAGGTTAAAATGGTGCTGAAAAAGCCTAAACCACTAATTGAAGCTCTGAGAAGCAGCGGTTTCTTGTTTGTAGCTCAATCAGGATAAATTCTGAGTCCATCCTTCAGAGCACTGCTGTAAACAGACGTTGCCTCGCTCTCGACCATTCCGACAAGGCCTGTGTGCCTGATTGTGGCCTGAGGGATTATTCTCGTTTAGAGCGAAGCACTCTTCAGGGCTAATCTAACTTTCCTCGAAATGAAGTGTATTAAACATCAGATCAGTAATACTTTCAATTACAACATCCACTTCAGACTGTTTATATTCTTCACATCAAATAACTCTGATGATTTCATTTGGTGTTAATTAAGCCGCTGCACAAAATAAATTCCAGTGTTTTGGCTGCATCCGAGGAACAGCATTCCGTATGACCAGCCGAGCGCTGAATCGCACTGGAATTCGCCTGCCGTTCTCATTCGGAATGATTTAAAAAATGAATCATCTCACAGAGCGACGCTGTCTCGCCCCAGGACCCTATTTGGTAAAGCATACTGGGATTGACCAGCCCAGTCTGATATGGGTACAGGCATAAGGTCTAACTCAACATACCAGTTGTAGAGGTTCCTAATGGTGTCCTGTGATGATCCATCTCATGCAGCTTGAATGTTCTCACTCAGTTCTGCAGATGGTGTGGTAGGGGTGGAGTGTTGATGGAGCGTCCAATAGCGTCCACACATTTTCAATCAGGGACAGGTCTGGAGATGAGAAGGACCACGGCGTAGTATCTGTGTCTCCAAGACGAGATCTTGGCATCGACATGACATTAGAGCCCGTGCTGGATGGTCTTTGCCTGAAGGAATTTGTCCTCCAATTTAACCCATCCATGCAAACACACACACACACACACACACACACACACACACACACACACACACACACACACACACACATATACACACACTAGTAAACCCACTCACTGGGAGGCAGTGAGCACTCATGCCTGGAGTGGTGGGCAGCCCTATCCACAGTGCCCAGGCAGCAGCTTGCTCAAGGTCTCTTCGTGTCCTGCAAGTTGAGGGAATTGATCCAGCAACCTTCTAGTCCTGAGGCTGGTTCCCTAAGCACCAGGCCATGGCTGCCCGTAACTGACTGTTTCAGGAATAACTGTCTGTCCTTGAAAAAGCACTCAAAGCTGAAATTCTCCTCAGAACCGCAGGAGCCTGAATCAGCAGGAAAATGCAAAGTGATTTTGTGATTTTTTTGTACAGTTGTGCTCTGTATGGACTAGGAATTGAATTTATTAGAGCATCTTAGCAAATTAGAATATTCTTAAAATGATCACAATTTCATTCAAAATTTTATATTCATTACTTAAAGTGACATTTTCCTATTATTTATTTCTTTTTATGCTGATCAGTTTGGCTTATAGCTCATGAAAACCAGAAATCAAGCATCTCAAAATATTGTTTTTATTATTATTTGTGTGTGTGTGTGTGTGTGTGTGTGTGTGTGTGTGTGTGTGTGTGTGTTGCATTCATAGTTGCATTCACATTTCAGTCCTTCTGCCATCAGTCAAACGCGCCCGAGACTTATCACACTTATCAACAGCGCCCGTATTGCTTCCTGAGCAACCATCAGACAGCTGCCAGTTCCATGACCACAGCTGACCGTTACCTGCGGCTGTGGATTTCAGTGTGAGAAGTGAAAGAGGCAGATAAATCAGAAGATGCCAAAAACATGTAGAAAGCACAGCATGTCAGAAAGGCAGGTCTGGGAGGAAAGAGGAGGATGAGATTTGACCTGGGAGAGAAAAGAAGGACGAGAGAAATCACAACCTGTAACATCCAGGAGAAAAGCAAATTCCTCCTCGCTTTCAGTTGACCTGGAGAGAGTCCGTAGAATTATCGGCTTGTTATTTCACAGGGATTTGCTCAGCAGTGCGTGAACCGCTGAAAGTATGTGCCGTTCTCTGCTGCACAGGGACTTCAAATAGAGTGGAGAACCATCGGGGCCTCCTAAGCCTTCCCTTTTCTTCTTTGTCTGATGTTCTGATGGATTTTCCCTGCGTTTCTCATCCCACAGTTTTCACCAAATGAACATTGTTGCGTTCCATATTATTCAGTCTGATGCAGTTTGTTGATCGGACACGAGGTTCGCATGGTTTTCCCGAAGGAATGAAAGTGTAATTCCGCATTCTGCATATGACATTGTATTCCCTACACAGTGAATCATGTGATATCAGCTAAGGGAACGTCAGCTTCAGCTGCAGACATCTAATATATTATGTATGCAAGATAATAGATAGATAGATAGATAGATAGATAGATAGATAGATAGATAGATAGATAGATAGATAGATAGATAGATAGATAGATTCAACTTTATTGTCATTGTTCAGTACAAGTACATAGCAACAAAATGCAGTTAGCATCTACCAGAAGAGCAAAATAGTAGTAAAGTGCAAACAAGAAACTGTGCAAGTGTGCAATAAGTAGGCGTAGTGCAGGAGATCACAGTGTAGACAGTTATAAATGTGCAATATGAGCAATATGTGCAAATATGCAAACAGTGGATGTGTAGGTATCTGCATAAGCATACTAGCAATGTAAACTGTATTGATGAATAACTTATGAGTTTCCGTATCTTAACAGTAATGGTAATAATATGGTAATAATAGGGTAATAATATGGTAATATGCTAATAATGATATGGATATCTGGATAATATGGATATATAACAGGTTCATGTCGTGTTTAGATGTTTCTACCCCAAAGATACAATGGCTGACCGTAATCCAGCTCAGAAAACAGCTGAAATACACTCATTTCCAACTGAATTCAATCCCAGTTTAAATGTCAAAGGAGCTTCCAGTGCATGTTTACTGCTCTGTCCACGTGAACATGATCAACCTGCATACAGACTCTGACTGATCAGAGAGAGGGGGCGGGGCTGATGCTCAACCTGCATACAGACTCTGACTGATCAGAGAGAGGGGGCGGGGCTGATGCTCAACCTGCATACAGACTCTGACTGATCAGAGAGAGGGGGCGGGACTAATAGCATCATTGAACCACATATTGGGTTATAGAGGAAAATGAGAAGGGAGGGGCTGTTTGCTCAAAAACACCCTGGAGGATCAATTTTCAACATAATTTCTAAGATGTTTTTAGTTTAATAAATAAATAAATAAATAAATAACAAATGTGATCAAAACATGGTTAATTTTACATCTCAAATGAAGACAAATTTGAGAAGCCTGGGATCTCCTGAAAATAACAATATCTGATATGTGTGATGGTCTCCTAGAAATACATTTCTAAAACATCAATCTTCAAACATGCGGCAGTGTGTGTGTGTGTGTGTGTGTGTGTGTGTGTGTGTGTGTGTGTGTGTGAATAAATAAACAAGTGAGTAAATGACAGTTTGTGCCATTGATATCTTCTGGACCCCGATGGGAAAAGAGTTGCTTAATTATATAATGTTGTATTTATTTACCATCTGTTATAAATCACATGCATGGGTGCGCAAACACACACACACACACATACACACACACACACACACACACACACACACACACACACACTAAACAGAAACCGCTTTAAGCAGCTTTATCCTTTTGCATTATTCATTTCATTATCACAAAAAATCAGATTTGGGCTACTTGAGGCGCCACCTCCTGGTTATGACGTGTAAATCTGAGCACGTTCTGGACACGATCATGGTTTAACTGGTCTTTTTAACTCTTAGAACCTGAGATCTGCACTTTATGGGCAGTTACATGATGTTTTTATAGACTTCATAACTTGGGATTAGAGTTACCTGCTTACAGACTCTGACTGATCAGTCAGAGGGGGCGGGGCTAATGATGTAACTGACCCAGATATTGGGTTACAGAGATGAAAGAGAAGGGAGGGGCTTCAGCTCATTATTAGAATAGGGGTGGGGGGTTGTTTTGGTGATGGGGGCTTCACCCTCTCAGCGGTCAACACCCATAGCCCACCTAGGTTTGTCTTGGTTCTCTCGCTGGGCAGTCCAGACACTATATTTGAGGAACCTGTTGTTTTTAATGCTCAGTGTAAATGAAATATCGCTTGATTATGAATATGATGAACATATCTGGCCGACTTTTGTATTTTTGTTTTGTTTTCTGTCTCTTATTCTCTCTTTGCTCCACACTTACCCGTTAAACTTGCTGTTCATAGGGACTTCGGGAACGAACTCAACCCCGCAACTCATTTGAACAAAGCATTCATCCGTCCATTGGAACATATTGGCTCAGAACAGGAACCACTTCAGTTTGCTGGGGTGAAGGATAGAGTGTAAGAACAATTACAGAGTGAGAGCTATCCAGTCCCTTTGCTTCTCTTGATTTTCTCCACTGACTAAATGAATGCGAGTGCTTGAAAGAACTCTCGAGTGAAGAGATTTGCTCAAATGCTTCATTTCTCGGGTATAGATTGGTCTCTTTATCGTTGGTTGTGTGTTTGTGGGTTTTGTGCGGTGCGCGGTATCATCAGCAGGTTATTATTGTTATTTTTACATTAGATCTCATATTTTTCAATTCTGATTTTGGACCATTTTTATATATGAAAATGAAATCTGATACCTGTCTGATAGGTATCAATGCCACGCAGTCAGAGCAGTCGGGTCAGAGCAGTTTTGTGGGTTTGGTTGGGTATCGTAAGATGGTTAAGACTGAAGAAATTGGTTGAGAGGGTTAAGAAATGGTTGCATGTCTTTGCAAGAGGATATAAAATTAAAACTCTTTAAAGCAAAGTTTATAGAAATCAAAAATGTGAGCCAGAGAAATGGGCAAGGCTGGGTCACGTGCCCTTATTAAAATGAGCTCAGACCAGCTGTCAGAGCTCCATCATAGCTCCTGTGATGCTGGCGAGGATGAAACCAAGCCCTCCTTGTAGCGGACATTATGCACATGTCCATCATTCTAGGAGTGTGAACAGTAAATATCAGACACACTAGTGCATCTAAAAAACAAGTAATTTGTTTTGAATTCCATACAGTGATGAAATCGAATTTGAACTGAGATTCTGGATTCCTGGTTTTCATGAGCTTTAAGCCAAAACCAACAATAAAACAAAAAAAGCCTTGAAATGTCTCTTTATATGTAAGGAATATAGTAATCAATCAAAAATATTCAATAAAATATAACAGTTTACACTTTTGAATGAGCTTTTCAGCCAAATTCTATTTTTTCACATGCAGGACTTGAGATATGAGACACTTGAGATATGATGACAAAAATTGGATTTGGGCCACCTCCAGATTATGATGTGTAAATCTGAGCACAATCAGGGTTAGACTTTTAACCCTTAGAACTCGAGAACCGCAATTTGTGGGTTCATAACGTAGGACGAGAGTAACCTGCATACAGACTCTGATCAGTGAGAGGTTGTGGGGCTAAAGATGTCCCTGACCCACTGAGGAAACAGAGGACAAAAAGACAGGAGGGGCTGTTTGCTCTCTTCCTTGCTCACACAGTGTTCAAATTTCAAAATAAAAGTCCAACAGGATTATTTAGGTGTGGAAAAAATTCAAAACATAAGTTTAATTAAAACATGATCAGATTCTGTTAATATTTCCATCTCAAATGAAGATATATTTGAATAAATGTCTCCTGTGAATAAAAATAATGAAAATGGCGAATAAATGTACACCAAACTACAATATTGTTCCATAAAATTGGCCAAGGGGCAGTGAGGTTAATTGTTAACATCCAGATATGGGATGCATTTGCCTTCCCAGCACATCTGCATTGTGAGCATGTTCACACCTTCACTCTGACATTGGTGCAGATGTTTCCAGACCTTAAACACACCCACAGGCAATATTCGGAGTCTTCAAAGCTTGATTTTGTACTGTTGGTTCAAATTGGTCCAGACATCAACAAGTGCCGTGTTTTGCTCCTGGTAAAATGAGACTTGTGAAGGGCCGTCCATCAACTCCACTAACAGCAGGAGCATGATCGTTTCATAGCCTTTGATAGAGAGTGAAGGGCAGAATGAGAATTCAACAGAGACAATTTAATGTGTTAGGATTTTAAAACCATGAGTAATGTCCTTGAACGAACACACACACACACACACACACACACACACACACACACACACACACACACACACACACACACACACAGATCATGTAGGATGAGTGCTCATTTCTGGCTGTACATCATCTACCAGCTTGTTTGAATCAGTAATGAATGTAGGAAAGTACTCTGCGGTTGTCACGTCCCAGCTGGGGCCACCCGATGCCACCCGATGCCCTGTGTAATTTTGATCTTTTTCTGCTTTAAATCGACTCATGTAGAGCCCGATAATTAACTTATGAATTGATTCAGGTGTGTTTGAGATGCTAAAGTATGCATTTCATCAGGTCCCCGAGATACAGATGGAGGCACCTCTGCCTCAAATGCTGTAAAATACTTTATAATCACTTGTAAGCAGCGGAAAGTGCTTGGATTCTGTGGAGCAGAACCTCAGGAAACCCCCTTTTGGGCCACTAAGGAACCCTTTTCATTGGATGAATGATTCACTCACTGTCCATTTGATCAGATCCACTGACCTACAGCACTTCATATTTCTATAATTACAGACTGTAGTTCATCTGTTTCTCTGCAGACTTTATTCTCCTCCTTTCACCCTGATCTTCAATGATCAGGACCCCACAGGACCACCACATTATTATTTGGGTTGTGGGTAATTTTTGAAGGCGTAGGTTCAGGTTAGGTTAAGGTGTAGGTTAAGGTTAGGTTTAGGGGTCTATTAAGATTTAGGCTAAGGTCATCTTAAAGTGTAGATTAATGTGTATATTAAGATTAGGTGTAGACTACGGTGTAGATTACGATAAGGTTTAGATTACGATAAGGTTTAGATTACGGTGTAGATTAAGATTAGGTTTAGATTACGGTGTAGATTAAGATTAGGTTTAGATTACGGTGTAGATTAAGATGAGGTTTAGATTACGGTGTAGATTAAGATGAGGTTTAGATCACGGTATAGATTAAGATTAGGTTTAGATTACGGTGTAGATTAAGATGAGGTTTAGATTACAGTGTAGATTAAGATGAGGTTTAGATTACAGTGTAGATTAAGATGAGGTTTAGATTACAGTGTAGATTAAGATGAGGTTTAGATCACGGTATAGATTAAGATTAGGTTTAGATTACGGTGTAGATTAAGATTAGGTTTAGATTACGGTGTAGATTAAGATTATGTTTAGATGACCGTGTAGATTAAGATGAGGTTTATGTTACGGTGTAGATTAAGATGAGGATTATGTTAAGATGTAGGTTAAGGTTATCTTAACGTGACTTTGTTGATCAAATAATACTAAAGAGACATCAGTAAAGTTTAGGGCAAATTCCGGATCCCTTCCTACGAAGTGAAAGAGTGGCTGGTTTATTAGAGAGGGATGTAATGAAGAAACTGTTCTCTCTTCTTTTTGGAGAACACTTTTAAAAAGGCACGTTTTCTGAACCTTCGCCCAAATCAAGCGCATAGTCAGACACCTGATTTGCCAGGTTCTTGTTCGAGTGTGTTTGGGAAAGTGTTGGCTCTTGGGAAATCAATGAAAACATTGCAATCAGAGACTCTGAGCCACGAGTTTGGAAGTAAGCAAACATAATAAGAACTTAAAGATGGTAAACAACAGGACTGTGTTGATCTTAATGAGGAGCAGATGTGTATTTGAGTAGGTGTAATATTCATTACAGTCATACGAGATGCTGTGTTGGTGTAGTTTTGTAGTGAAGGACAAATTTCAGTTTTTCTACCATTAATCTCAAAATCATCATTACTTACTATTAATGTTCAAACCCGCTGTTGTTTATGTTTAATCTGTAGAAAGAAAATAATATATTTAGAGCTTAAATATATATATATATATATATGAATGAAAAGCAATGACTAGGTTTTGTATTGAGGTTAAGGTTAGGATTTGGACCAGATATTATCTTATAGATGAAAAGAAGAAGGGAGGGGCTGTTTGTTCTCTTTGCTCTTAAATTTCAGAATAAAAGTCCTGAGAAGGCATAGTACTGATACATACATACAGGGGTTGGACAATGAAACTGAAACACCTGGTTTCAGACAAAAATAATGTATTAGTACGGTGTTCTAGGGCCTCCTTTTGAGGCCAATACAGCGTCAGTTCGTCTTGGGAAGGACATTTTTTGGATATAATCCGGGTTAACACCCCAACATCCCTTTCAGACAGCGTCCTCTTGTGTCCACAGTTAATCCTGTTGGATGTGGTTGGTCCTTCTTGGTGGTGCTGACGTTACCCTGGATACCGTGGCTCTTGATACATCACAAAGACTTGCTGTCTTGGTCACAGATGCGCCAGCAAGACGTGCACCAACAATTTGTCCTCTTTTGAACTCTGGTATGTCCCCCATAATGTTGTGTTTAATGCAGTATTTTGAGCAGAACTGTGCTCTTACCTGCTAATTGAACCTTCACACTCTGCTCTTACTGGTGCAATTAATGAAGATTGACCACCAGGCTGCTCCAATTTAGCCATGAAACCTCCCACTACAATGACAGATGTTTCAGTTTCACTGTCCAACCCCTGTAATGAAAAATATTCTGAAGAACATTCTTGCATTTTCACAGCAAAAAAACACAAGTCGCATTTAAATTCTGTTATATTTTACGTCTCAATTGAAGACAAGTCTAGGATCTCCTGAAAGTGACAGTATCTGGTGTGTGTGAACATCTCCTATCAATACGTTTCTAACATGTTGGTGAATGAAATATGTCAAACTATGAAAACATCCCACATCACTGGCCTACAGTTCTAAAGGTTAAAGGAACAGGGGTCTATCAAAATCTTCACAGTGTATCGAGTGTACAAGGAGATTCCCGAGGAGCTCTTGGAGTTCGGACTCCACCGATCCACGGTTACTTCTGCGACTTGTGTGAAACTCTTTTCAAAAACGTTTTAGGTCAAATTTATGCAGAAATATAGACGTTGATAAAAGGCCACTGTAACTAGTGACGACTGGGCTCCTTTGAGTTTCTAAGTGTTTAGCATACAGAAGTCATTTTCAGACTTTCCGAAAAGGGAAATTCGCTGGCCTCAAGAAAGTTGCCTCCCTGCCCAATCTCAGCTGGAAACGTGGATGGATTGGAATCAGACACACTCCCCAGTTCCATCTGGTGCCAGGATATCTGTTATTGAGTGTGACATTCAAAAGCTGGGGATCATTTCTCACCTACAGTGACACATTGACTGGCACAGTCTGAAACTCACCAGAGTCATCAGCAGAAGAGTGTCCCATTGAGGAGCAGCGATTTTCTCCGAGCCGGAAGAGGTTTTTCCTTCTCCTGAGCCGCAGTCTCGATTTCAGGAAGGATCTCATCAGACGGACTCATTGATTTTTAAATGCTGCTCTCAGAACAGTGTGTCCAAGCTTAAGCAACGTCTCAACCATCAACAAACACACCGTTTCACAGATGCTTTTCGAGGTCAGTGATGAACAGGTTGGTGGAACGTGAGGAATGTCAGGAGTCGGGGGTGTGACTGTACAGATAGATTTGCGTGACCGTATATTGTTTTTCCAAAAAAGGGACACTGGAGACACATGGGAGTCCTTGAACAGCAGCGATATGATCTATACTACGTACTTATTTACTTATTTCTGTGACCTGTTTATCGTTCACCATACACCTGGTGGTGCTCTTTCACCAAATACACACAACCCATCCTTTCACGAATGCTGAGGAACATGGCTTGTTATCTATCCATGGTTTCATTGTTATCAGCAATTCCTCGGTTCCAACTGAATGAGCTTCCAGTGCATGTTTACTGCTCTGTCCTCATGTACCTGCTCAACCTGCATATAGACAATGACTGATCAGAGAGAGGGGGCGGGGCTAATTAAGTCACTGACCCAGATATTGAGTTATAGAGGAAAACAAGAAGGCTGTTTGCTCTTTCTCTGCTTAAAGTGTTCAGATTTCAGAATAAAAGTCCCGAGAATTGATAATACTGATTCATAAATAACAAAAGTAATAAGGACATTTGGATTTTTTATAAATATCCTTGCCAATCTAATCATTGTCACATCATATGTATATGTTTGGTCACCCAAACTTGATATTTATATATCAATATCTATATAAATATTTAAAATAATTTTTCTGTATTTCTGTAGCTGTAATTTCTGTGATATTTGTATCTGGAATTTGAGGATTGTTGATTTATCTCAAATACAGTCGTGTAGAGAAACTGATCATGTGATGCTGTAGACCACCAACAGTGCAAATCCAATCAATGAATTAATGATCGTAAATAAACCACGTCATACTTTTAACTGTGAGAGAGTTCAGAAATCACCTTTTGGTGAAATGAACTTGATTGTCAGTCACAGTGTTCATGCCTTGGCCTGCTCTCCACCAGGCTTTCACACTGCTGTTGGATGCCTTTATGCCATTTCTGATGCAGAAATTGAAGGAGCTTAGCTTGGTATGATGGAAAGGCCTTCGTTCTTGTAGAGAAGCTGATTTAAGAAAAAAAAAAGTGATCAGTCTCTTAATTTATTCCAGAGCTGTTTTGCAGAACCACTAGATTTATGGTAATTTTATGGTAATTCTTCTGGCTTCATTGGTCCTTCTAAGGCATTTCTGAGAGAACCCTTTGCAACCCTTTAATTTTTATACAGGTTGTATGATGCATTAAATTTCCTTCCTTTTTTCATTTAATAATAGACTAACAAACCACCATCCCAGGCAAATGCATTCACAATACAATACTTCCCAAGTCCCTAATCGAAATTAAATAATAAGCCATGCAGATCAACAGTAATGCAAAGATATGAAATATAATATGAAACATAATATAATCAAAATGACTAACTTTTTGTATTATAGACCTCCAGTCGAATAAGATCCTCCTACGGGCCAAAAGTGATGGCAATGCAATAATTTTGGTTTGGTCTGCATTTATAGCCTTTCTGGGTTGGCTTTAAAGGGGCAAGATCTCAGTAGAACCTCAAAAGTTTCATTGGTGGTTTAAAAAGCTGTTCCCATTAATCCAGTGGTTCTAACCTTACACTACACTATCTACATACAGCCCTTACACTAGACAAACTCGATAACGCTGCTCTAACAGCTGTAATTACGCTCCATTACGACCTGTCACTGACGTCTGATAATACAGACGAGTGAATGTTTTTAGCCTTTATGCAAACATCATATTTTTATACCATGTTCAGGATGAACATCCTGTTTTGCAGTTCCATAAGCAACAACGTGTGAAATGTGTTCCGTAGACGGAGCCTTCGGAACGAGATAATGTTACCAATGTTAATGCATGAGTCAGATCCGACCAGTACCAGAACATGCTAAAACCCCAGTTCAAATCCAGTCTCCAGACTGGAACGAAAAAAGCAGTGGCGACATTCCAGCGTCTTTATTGTATAAGTGCTTTTGGGACCAAGATTAGAAACCATTATGTGAATCATTCTGTGCATCTGTGCTTCTATCTGCTACTCATCAGACCCTTAGGAACGAACCAGTGCAGTTCGCCGTTCAGACCACAGCAGAGCGCAGAGGATAGTGGTTATTTTCAGGGTCATGTTATCCAACTGTTCCATAGTGCTTTTCATAAAACCTTTGAAAGCAGGCAGCTGCCAAAGTCACAACCCTGTTAGGACTCTCGAACATCCATTTATGAGAGATTATTGAGGAAAAGCAACAGAGAAATGAGTTATGCGGTATATTGTTCAGGGTGTTTACTCAGTTCTGAGCATCAATAAAAATAAAAATCTTTGAACTGATGTTTTTGTAGTTTGTCATACTTTAATTTACCAAAAGTAAATTAAAAAAAGTAAAAGTGTTTATAGGAGACAGTCACACATACCAGATATTGTTATTTTCATCTTCATTCAAGATGTAAATATGAACAGAATTGTATTTGTATGAATTTGAACAATGTTTTGATCAAACATTTACTTGCACCTACAGTTGTTGCTTATAAGAACTAAAAACACTACAGCTCAAAAAATCCTGTTGGAAATTGATAATCCAGAGTGTGTTTGGAACCTGATGATAACAATGATATTTATAATAATACGATTTTCAAAATATTTATTAAATAAAATTAAAAACAACCTGAAATCATGTTTTATTATTCATGTGTATATCAGTATTATGCCGTCTCAGGACTTTTATTCTGAAATTTGAACACCGTGCGAGCAAAGAAAGAGCAAACAGTATGTCTTGTAGTTTGTTATGATGGGTATCATGTCTGTAGGTTACTTTGATCTTGAGCATCTAACTGTCCACGATGTGCAGATCTGAGATTCATTGGTGCTTGAAATACTTCACGCCTTGCTGATGGTGTGATCTTTGTAGATGGAGCACTCCTGGTGAGGGCAATAGTGGTCTTGAATCTCCTCCATTTGTGCACAATCCGGCTGTGGATTGGTGGAGTCCAGATTCTTCAGAGATACTTTTGAAACCTTTTCCAGTCTGATGAGCATCAGTGGCTCTTCTTCTGAGCTCCTCAGAAACCTTCTGAGGAGATGCAATGATGCATTTCCACACATGTTATGAAGATCAGACTTCCATAGATGTTCCCTGTTCTTTAAATGAAACAGGACACGCCCACTCACACCTGATTGTCTCCCACTGAAAACACCTTCACCTTCAGATGATCTGCTGATCCTAAAGGTTCCCATACTTTAATCGTCACAGATCTGTTATATTGAGTCATTTTCTTCAATAGATAATTGAGTAAGTGTCATTTTTCTGTCCCGTTTGTTTGAGTTGGTCCTCGTGATCTACTTTTAAGACTTGTCTTCCTTATTGGATGATTGTTATTAATAAATGAGAGATACAGTAATCAAATAGAAATCCAGTACTTATTGAACTTTACTGAGGATTTACTGAATTTCTTTTTTTATAGTGCTCTTTTTGGTCATTGTCAAAAAGCAGCTTTTAAAGAAGTCTGGGTTCAAGGTCCTACTTAACAAGCCAAGCATGGGCAGAACAAACTGCCTCAGAGCAGGAGGGAAGAAACGAGACAGCTGAGCTAATTAATCAGAAGCAGTTCACGTTGGAGAATTCATTTAGATTAATTTGACCATGCTTTTGCTTATTTATAATTACAGCTTATTAATGTAGAACCTCTTCCACAGAGAAAATGTCACCACACACTGCAACGTCTTCATGTACTTGTTATTAAAGGAGAGGTTGTTCTTTCTGTTTCCAATTTCGTACAGTTCCCCGAAAAACAAACAGTCACACCTTCATTCGGGGCTTCTGTGGTGCATTTCATCTGTACAGTGTTGAATATGAACCCACAGGACCACGGCAGAACAGCTGCCGGAGTGTTTAAACCCCTCACTGCTGGACCGAGAACAGTCCACCGACCAGAAACGTCCAGCCGACGGCGTCCTGTGGGCAGCGTCCCGAGAGCACTGATGAAGGACTAGAGGACGACCAACACAAACTGTGCAGAAACAGATGAGCTTCTGTCTCTGACTTTACATCTACAAGGTGGAGACACTCGGTAGGAGTGTCTGATAAGAGTGGACAGTGACAGTGTTTAAGCACTACAGCAGCTCTGCTGTGTCCGTTATGCCATTTGTTATGGACAGAAGGTGAGCTGAGAAACTGGCATGAGTTGTCTTGTTTCACAGTTAAGGGTTGGTAGGCATTATATACATGTAGTGATATGTTTTGTTATGTGGGATGATTTCATAGTTTGATGTACAGGTGTGTCGATCAGAAAACATACATACCTTTAGTCGTCCAGGAGAGCTCCTTCGTCCTTGTGTGCACAGAACAGAGAGAACCCAGCTGGCTCGGTGGCTTGGCCAGGGATCTCCGCCGACATCCGTGTGTCTCTGAAGCAGATAATACAGCAGTCTCTTGTGATAAGTTCACTGAATTTGTTGTCCAGAGACAGTTTGGGGTGAGATCATCAATCTAATTTCTAGAAGTGTTTGTCAGTCGTACATGAGGATGCTACACTCTGTGCAGTAAGACTGACAGACAGACAGACAATGCAGCAGCCATGCTCAGCACCATCTTGATTGGTTGATAGATGGACAGATGAGCTGATATCTAATAAAAGAGACAACTGTTGTTTTTGTTTGATTGAAGGGCCTGGAGCTGAAATTAGACCTTCATAAAGAGACTAATGAAAAGGAAGAAACACACAACAGGAATGAATTAATAGAGAAAACGAGATGAGACAAAAATAGATGTATGGAACGACATGTCCTTCACAGTCTGATACTCCAAAAGGCTGAATAATCTCGCTCTCTCTCGCTCTATATCTCTCTGTCTGTGTCTGGTCATTATCTGATCAACAGCGTTACATCATCTGATGGTGCTGGTTTATCTCTCTCACTATAAATTATCCACCTTTTTAATCTCGCCGCTGTGTGTGTGCAGCTCTGTGGCAGACATGTAGCGGATGGGTACTCTCATAAATTGAAAAAGAACACTCTTGCCTTTCGCTGCCCTTTTCAAGTCTGCGAACTAAAAGAAAAAACAGTCTTTTCACTTTTTCATCCTCCCTTTCTTTCACTCTGCAAATACAGCAGTTCAGCAAAACCTCAGCTGAGCTGTCTGAAGTTTGCTTCTGGGGTTTTGTATCAGAGCTACATGTCCACATGTTTGTGGACACCCCTCCTAATCAATGCGGTCGTCTACTTTTACTTGCACCCCTTGCTGACACAGATGTGCAAATGCACACACAGCTTGTCTAGCCCCTGTAGAGAAGATGGTGTGATGGTGTAGGTGGTATAAAGCCCCCCAGCATTGAGCTGTTGGGCAGTGGAACTGTGTTCTCTGGAATGATAGTACTATACAGTACTTCTTGAATGAGTTGGGGAGTTGAGAATGAGGTGAGGTGGTGATCATCCAAAATGACCTCACCAATACTTGTCACTGAAAGCAATCAAATGCTCACAACAATGCTCCAAAGTCTTCCGTGGACAGTAGAGACAGGTGCTCCAATAAAAGCAGGTTAAGCTGTTTTAATACCCTTGCTTTCAGAGGAAACAGTGAATAAACACGTGTCCCAATACTTTTGTCCATGTTCTGTAGCTAACGTAATGGAAGTCTATCAGTGGTCATTTTACGTGGTGCAAACTGCCTTCCGAAATCAGCAGATACTGTATCGAAGTTCAAAGTCTCTCATCAACTTGCTGACGTGGTTTTAGAACCTGTATGACATAATTATCTATAAATATGCAAATATAAAAAACAGGAGAACTTTAGACCAATTTTGTGGGATGTTTCTGTAGTTTGACATACTTTTATTCACCATATATGAACTAAAACACTTTACTGAGAAATCCGGTTGAAAATTGATCATCCAGAGTATTTCTGAGCAAGTATTTTGATGAGTAATGACTAGACCTGATAAGGATATTTACAAAAGTATATTGTTTGAAATATTTGACAGTGATCCAAATTAAAAAACAAGCTGAATATTCTTCACCATTGTTGTTATTGATGTATGTATCAGTATTAACCCTCCTCAGGACTTCTATTCTGAAATTCGAAAATTGTGTGATCAAAGAAAGAGAGTGAACAGCCCCTCCCTTCTCATTTTCCTCTATAACCAACCCAATATCTGGGTTAGAGACGGCATTAGCCCCACCCCCTCTCACTGATCAGTCAGAGTCTGTATGCAGGCTGAGTCTTTGATGTTTTACGTATTTGACTCATTTTGTCAGGATATCATCCAGATACTAATCAAATGATGTGACCAGGTGTAAACGGGGTTGTCGGATTCAGGTTTCTTACCCCAGTATAGTCATTTCCCATTATGATGTATTTGTGGCTGTGAAGGTGAAGGTCACATAGTGGTTCCCTGAGCTTATGAAGTGCAAATGCAACATTGGCAGCTGAGCATGTTTGCATGAGAAAGCTACTGGCCACTTCTTCTAGCTCAGCTAAGAGCTGTTTGCATTGACTAAGAGTCCCCTCACTGATGGAGCAGGACATTCCACCCAAACACAGTTGGCGAGGCCAATTGTTCTGTATTGGAGTCCCAGCCGTGGACGACTGTGGCATCTCCAGGGATTGAACTCAAGACCTTAATGTGAAAAAACTACCCTACTGTGCTTCTCAGAACCCAGTCAATTAGATTTCTCCCTCTAATTTATTCATTTAAAGGTCATAAATGTGTTTAATATGAGAATTAGTCATTCACTGTCACTCTGCATGTTGAAGGTCACTGAAGATCAAGCCCATGGTAGAGCAGTTTCAGCCTGGGTTTGCTCCGCAAAGCGGTTCTTATTGAAATGTTCATCCATCTTGTGGACTGGGTTGGAGATCTGTTTGAATAATTGCCGAGGTAAATGCCTTCCCACACTGGAATCAACGAGAACGATCAATAACTGTATCTGATTTCTGCAGATCGACATGGCTGATATTAAAAAAAGCTCATATTTTCTCTTCCACTTCATCTGCTCTGCTTTGTTTTTCATCTTTGGCATTTTCATTATGCTGCTACGCTTGGCTCCCCCTCATGAATGAAGAACAAAACATGGGAATTTGTTGTCTTCCGTGCTCTTCCCACCTTCTCAAATTCAGAATTGACCAGAACCTCATGTCAGCTTGAAATGGTTCCCCTCAGTGTGATTAAATGCCAGCTCTGCATGGGTTCTCCCTAACTCCTCATGATAAGATCAAAGAGGCAGGTAGACTCCAGCAAGCAAGAAACCTCAAAATCAGCAGTTTTGGAAAAGAGGATCAGAAATGAGGTCAGCATGTGGAAGGATGCAAGTGCTTTTCTTCACGCTTTAAACTTCTCATCTTAGAAGACAAGTGCTGGGAAAATCCTATGTGGAGATAAACTGCAATAGTATCTTGCAACAACATTGTTTGTGTCCCTTGTTTTTGGTCTGGTCCAACTGGGATTTAGGAGGTGTTGGGGTCTTATTGCTTAGCTGTCAGTAACTTGGGGGTGGTCACAGGGGTGGTACCCTCAAGGGTACATCTTCAGTAACTATTAGTTAGGTTGCATCATTAGTGTCTTTTCCATCCATGAACTTTTAATAAACTCTTGAACTTTTAATGAATGATTGGAAAAGTGAAAGTCACTGCTGGAGATGGAGTGGCAGGTACTAGCAGTGCTGGAGCTGGAGCTGGAGCCACCGCCGATCCAGTTCAGTTACAGATGCAACCACACTGGCCTTGGATCCTCGGCATCTTCTACAGCAAGTGTGGTCCTGCACGGTTTTGATTGTGCCATCATTTTATCTGCCACTTTTCCACTCAGGCATGATAGAAGCATTTTACTGAGCACTCAACCATCCTGGACAACCAATTTCAGCTGTTGAGAAAGGTCAAAAGTCAATCGCTGGTCGCTCTTTTTTTTTTTTTGTCAAGTGACCTTTCTCGATGTGCTCCTTTATTGCTGTCCTTTCTCCCTCAACTTGCCATTTAGGCAGTGAGCTGTGCTGGCAGTTTCCACATCCACACCTCCGTCCTTTCTTCACTTTCACCCTCTACCCAGTCCGTGGTCATTCGAGACCCATCTTTTAATGGCCACACAAATCTGCCCATTAGTGGTAGGGATTTACATGGTCCATAAGGAGCCTTAAGTATCTGAGTTATGTAACAGCGTTTTATGCTACACCCCCTCTCCCACGAGCTGATGTAACCATGAACACAACCCCTTCCCATGCCAAAGCGTCTAATTAGTGGACAGACACACAGGACGCTTATGCCCCCGCCGTGGCCTACCCGTGTAGCCCTGTGATCTATGTGCTTTTTCTTTCTCACATTAGATGTCTCCATCTAAAAGAATGACTTTGGATCTATTTAAAGAGACAGCGTCTATCTACTGTCCTCTCATCTTCATCACACTTCACCCGGGAGCAAGAAAAAAGTGGACTGGTGTGTCAGAAGTTTGCCTCTGTGCTACTTCTTCTTAGTTTCCATCAGGCTGTATGTCATGTCTCGGATGGAGAGCTGTAACCATGGCTACAGCTGGAAACGACCCTTGGCTGCCAATCATATAATTCATAACCATTGTCCATGACAGTAGAATATGATAGATATTATCTTGCCACTTTTACATTTAGAACTCTAGGCCAATTTTGTGGGAAGTTTTCATAGTTTGACCTTCTTTTATTTTCCAAACATTTAGAGAAGTGTTTATAGGCGACATAAGAGATATCAGATACTGTAATTCTCAGAGTGGTCAAAATAAAACAAAAAACTACCTTAATATTCTTTATTATTATTTTATTTACAGTATGTATATGTCAGTATGATCCTTTACATTTGAACACTGTGAGCAAAAAAGAGAGTAAACAGGCCCATTTTCTCATTTTATTTATAACCCAATATGTAGGTTAGTGACATCATTAGCCCCTCCCCCTCTCACTGATCAGTCAGAGTCTGTATGCAGGTAGAGCATGTTCACGTGGACAGAGCAGTAAACATGCACTGGAAGCTGCTTTGGTATTTAAAGTGGGATTTAATTCCGTTGGAAATGAATTGATTTACCTGCTGAAATCAGTGAGAAATCAGTGGCACTAAACAAAGCAGCGCAGCATGGCTTCACTGGGAGCACTGTACGTATCAGCACTTGGCTACAGGGAGTTCAAAATCCTGGGATATAAGTGGAGCCACAGGAAAAGAATGTGGGAAGTAAATTAGAGGCTCTGGATCGACCGTTCCAACCTTTATAAGGTATCTGAAACAGCTGGACAGGTCTGTTTAGTTAATGCTAGCAGTTAAATAAACGTATGGCCAGTTCACGTGCCATGTATTTTTGGTGTTGGAGGAAACCAGAGTATCCAGAGAAAACCCACATGGACCCAAGAAGAAAACCCTTGAAAGATTCAGAACTTAGCAGTGAGGCTCCAACCCTGCGTACAGCTGTCATTCATCTCCCTTTGAAAAAGTCTGAAAACATGTATATGATTGTTTATTATTTATTACCTCTTAGAACCGGAGATCCACACTTTGCAGGCAGTAAAGTTATGGTTTCTAGATTTCATATCTGAGGATCAGAGTAACCTACATATCATAAACTACAAGACAATGCTGAGACAAGGTCTCATCATTTCAAAAATTCACCCGTTTCCAACTGAATTAAATCCCAGTTTAAATGCCAAAGCAGCTTTTAGTGCATGTTTACTGCTCTGTCCACATGAACATGATCAACCCCCTATACGTTTTAAATTTGTTGGTGAGTAAAAGTACATCAAACTACAAAAACATCCCACAAAACTGGCGTAAGGGTTAAATCTGAACAGATGATGTCATTTGATAGTAAAATCAGGTTTTCTATTAACCAGTAAGAACAGACTTTGACCAGTAAAAACGCTGCAAGACCAACAATTCCAAATGTTTCATACTAACTTAGTGCTTCATAATGCTTCATACTAACTCATCCATTTAATAAATGTAGTAAATTAAATTGCCTGAGATACCAGTGTTGGACTGCAGGCAGCACTAGATGTAAATACGGCTTTTCTCTATTCTTCACCTTGTCATTCACCATCAGTGCTATATTTCCAAGACATCGATCCAAACCTAACCAACAATTACTTTAAGCTACTAAAACTGACTGCAAGCTTGTATTTTATCATATGTTCAATAGGAAAATGTTTGAATCACAAGACACTTTCTAGAAGGTGTAGCAGTTTACCTTGAGAGCAGCTGCTCATTAACACCATCAAAATAACAAATAAACAAGCAAATTGGATTTTTTTTTTAATTCACTGAAAAAAATCTTACAATTAACATTTTAATCCCAATGTAATTACCTTGGTTAAACAAAGGTTTAGTCCGTTTTATTTTATTTCATTTCATCGTATTGTCTTTTCGCAGTGAGCCCATAAAATACTAATTACACCACTTTTCTGAGCACAACCGTCCATGTGTGTACTCCACGCTCGCTTCAGGCAGGAAAATCAGCTCGTTCCTTCTTTGCTTTTATAATAAACCATTTTCTAGTAAATTGTAAATGTGAAGACACAAACAGTAGACCTGTTAATTGCCAAGAAATTACAGGAGTAACCTTAGTGGGTGTTGAGTAACAGGCCTGTTATTATAACTGTGACATTTGGCCACTGCTATTCCAGTGCTGTGTTGAGCCTTTAAATATAAACACGCCAAACTGGGTTTTGCTTCTATAATGAACTATGTTTTTTATAAATGTGTAAGAATGGATGACTTTTTAAAACTGACAGCATTTGCTCTTTACTAGAGTTATTAAAGATCAAATTAATTGATCAAATTAACTGATGCCAGATATTGTTATTTTCAGAAGATCCTAGGCTACTCAAAGGTTTTAATCAAACACTTTATATCTCAGAAATCCTGTTGAAAATTGATCATATACAGCAACTGAAAATGCAAGTTATTTATAATCGTTATATTGACAAGGATATTTATAATAAGTTCTACAATACTCTTGATTGTGGTTCAGATAAAACAAAAACAACCTGAATTATTATTATTATTATTATTATTATTATTATTATTATTATTATATTTATGTATCCGGTTTATCAATGCTCAGGACTTTTATCCTAAAATTTGAACACTGTGTGAGCAACAACAGAAAGCAAACAGCCCCTCCCTTCTCATTTTCCTCTATAAGCCAATATGTGGGTCAGTGATATCATTAACCCCGCCCCCTCTCTCTGATCAGTCAGAGTCTGTATGCAGGTTGAGCATCAGCCCCGCCCCCTCTCTCTGATCAGTCAGAGTCTGTATGCAGGTTGATCATCAGCCCCGCCCCCTCTCTCTGATCAGTCAGAGTCTGTATGCAGGTTGATGATGTACACGTGGACAGAGCAGTAAACATGCACTGGAAGCTCCTTTGGTATTTAAACAGGGATTTAATTCAGTTGGAAATTAATGAATTTTTGTTGATTTGTTTGTGAAAGTGAGTGGCTCTAAAGAAAGCAGCACAGCGTGACTTCACAGGGAGCGCCGTATGCATCAGCTATGGGTTACAGTGAGTGAAGTGAACTTTATTGTCAATCAGACTATACAATGAGAAAAAAGATTCCATTTCTCAATTTCTCCTAACTCTGATGTAACAGAGCAATACACATAAGAATACTGGACAGAAATTCATATATATATATATATATATATATATGTGTGTGTGTGTGTGTGTGTGTGTGTGTGTGTGTGTGTGTGTGTGTAAATATAACCAGTCCATGTTTACACCAGTTTTAGTGGAACTGAGGACACATCACAGAACATGTCATCAGCAGAGGGCGCTGCACCATGTCAGTTAAAAGAAGTGAGAAGATGGCAGAGCATATAAACGTTTGTATAGGTGTTTGTTCTTTTTCAAAAAGCAATCACGAATCAATTTTTGGAGATAAGAAGACATAGAAGACTACAAAGGATGAGATGAATGGTAGTCATTGCTCTTTGCTCCTGTAAAACTAGACAAAGCCCAGGTTGTTTGGGCTGAAAAAACATATCATTGGTACCCTGTGAACAAACTTTTCAGGATCCAGAACCTATTTTTGTTGGTAGAAATGAGGTGAACAGTTCAAAACAATGTTTGATTACCACAATGGAACCTGTTCTGCATTGGTGGAAAAGGGCCCTGAATGTTATGTAACAGTTGTGGGTTTTGGAATCGGCAATTTTCCTCTTCCATGTACTGACCTTTCAAGGTAAACATAGCTTTCCATTTCGGGGCCCTTTACATAAGATGGTATTTTAAATACACATTTGCTACAATGCAAAGGAAAGTGTAAGTGTGTGATCTCAGTGAATCTCAGTGGGGTACAGCTCACTCAGATGGACCAGTGAATAGAAAAAGACTGAAAATGAATGTGCTGGCTTACAGCTGCTGCTGACTCAAGTACTGATTACAGTGGAAGTGTTCTCTTCTGTCAGATGGATGAAAAAAAAACACTTTACGCAAGTGGGATGAGAAAGATTGTAGGTTGTAAAGATGATACACCTGGTGCTCTGAGGGACTCAACGGTCTGAGGATTGCATATCCTGGGTCATGCTGCTTGCCGTCAGCAGCTGGAGCCTGAGGGGGAGAGCTGGAGGGGGTGGGTAGATGGCGCTCTTCCCCAGATCACATAAGTGTGCTGCTGGTTGGCGCAGGCGTCTGCCGACTACTGTGTCAGAACCGGGGATCCGGCGTTCTTGGCTGCTGGCAGTTCGAAAAGAGGCGGTAGGCATCCCATCACATGACTTGGAGGAAACATGTGGACAATTTCTCCCCCCTTGGCGCCGAAAGCAGACACGGGATGTGGTAGACAACTTAGGGGGTTGGGTAATTGACATGTCTACATTAGTAGGGGGTGAAAATTGGGGTGAAAATTGGAAAAAAAGGAATAAACAATAAATACATTTAAAAAAAATACTTATATATTGGAGGAGGCATGTGCTCATCCTCACCCTCCTAGTGTGAGAAGTGACAGGGGGAGAGTGGTCAAATTGAGGGGACAAATTGTGCATAAATTAATAATAATAATGATAAAATAATTAGAATTATTTTGATGCAAACTCACCTTGGAATTGTTTAGCTAGATTTTTCTTCAACCGGGTTGTGTCTCCAGGTTTGAGACCTGGGGTGGTCCATATGCAGTGAAATGACCCTCCCTCCCCTGTACAAATCTTCAGCTTGCCCCCGTTTCTTCACATCAGAATGATGCTAATTTCTAACTGCATTATATTTTGTAGCGAGATCATTAAAACAAGCTGATAAGGCTTCACAGCTACATAAAGAGCAGAGGTTTCTCCTCACAAAAGGTTAATTAATGAGCACTCTGGCCTTCAGGGTCTGAGCCCAGGTGCCTCTTTATCCCCCAAGCTACAAAGCATCTGCCATTCTTATTAAGAAGCACAAAGAGCTTTGATGTGCAGCTGAATTGTCCTCGGCTGGTAAAGATCGTAACAAATGGAAGCCCAATTGGGAACCAAAACGGTGGATGTGCTCTCAAGTAAAGTCATTTGTATGTAATATTTATTTCGTTGCATGCTCAAGGACAAAGCTGCACCTAATCAAGGATAGTTACAGCAATGAGGTAAACTCGTCGAACCAGAGATCCACACTTTGCAGGTAGTTAATGCTGTTTTTCTTGGCTTCATATCTCAGAATGAAAGTTTCCAACTGATTTAAATCCCAGTTTAATCCCAAAGGAGCTTCCGGTGCATGTTTACTGCTCTGTCCTTGTGTACATGCTCAACCTGCATACAGACTCTGACTGATCAGAGAGAAGGGGTGGGGCTAAGGGTGTCACTGACCTGAGAAGGGATAATACTGAAACATAATAATTAAGGATATTTTTTTATTTTATTTGGACAACTGTCGAATATTCCAAAATGATTTCTGAGATATAAAGTATTTTTAGACCATATAAGCAAAAAAACAACAAAGGTATGTCAAACCACGAAAACATCGAACAAAATTGGCCTAGATCTCTAAAGGTTAGGTTTTGAGTCTAAAAAACAAGAATAGACCCACAAAGAAATGAGCAATCTATGGTACATGTTGATCTTCTGAGAAATGACTGGATGCTGTAGACTATTTAATTTGGTCTGGACCTGGTATAAATATTTTTGATGTAAAAATGCATTTTGTGCAGCACAAATAGAAGGTTGAGGCAGGCATTCCATGCAAATAGGGAGAAAATTATTACACCACAGATGTGACTGAAGGTTCAATTCCATTACACTGCCTTTTTTAGGTTCACAGTCAAGACTTTAATGACTTCTTAATATCACTTGAGTCGCCCTACATTATTATCATTTCCTAATTATGTGACAGCTTTGGAGTCAGACTTGGTTTGAGGTTTAAGTAATTGAGAGACAGACATAATGGGTTTGTCTGTGGGAAACTCTCCATCACATTTCTCCCTTGTGTGATGTTATTTAAGATGAGCATTAGAGAGATTAATGAAATTGCAGGAGAGGTAGGTTAAGTTCAAAGAATTAGGCTACTTGGGCATGCTCCAATTCAATACGGTGATGTCAAAGGCTTCAAGGCATTCAAAATAAGTAAATGTACCGAAAATGTTTCCATGAACATTATTTCTTGAGTGGCTTGCAGAGTTCTTACTGCAAGCAAGCTACCACATACACACACACACTCGCACACACACACACACTCACAGACTCCAATTCAAAGAAAAGGCTCATCGCTTAGCATCCCTGGGGCTTTGCTGCAGAAGTAATCGGCTCAGGGTGGCGTAGAATTGTCAATTAGGCATTAAATTCATGGAAATAGACACACGGTGGAAAGGTATTTGACAGGTACCCTTGGCTTCCCTCACCACAACTGCCTATGACATTTGCTTGACACCTTTATTGTTGTTGCACTCAACTCGATGCAAAATTGAAATCATTGTGTGTGTGTCCTATGGAGATATACCCTTGCAATACAAAGAATGAGCTGTTAACACTGCATTTATGGGTCTGAGTTACAGGGGCATTGCAAAGCCCAAAATGCATAACTGTGAATTCAAAGACCCTTTCCAGCACATTCAGAGATATTCTGAGAAATCCATTTTTCTTTCCTCAGTTTCTTTTTTGAAAGACAGAACTAAAGTCAGTCATTCAAAGTTCAACCCCCCACCCACAAAGCAATTTGCTCCCAGGAGTCGGGTACGTGGGATTGCAGCATCAAAGTCCCGCAGATTTCTAGCATGCACTGATTATATGCTGAATATGATTTGTTAATGCAATTTTGGCCTGTGTAATTTAATCATAACACATTTTCTGAAAAAATAATCATGTTTATCTGTGTATAAAACAGGCCTTTTTGATAACCATGTTGTGGAATGCATACTGTCATACCCATGGTTTTGCCTGTACATGTTATGACCTTGTTTTGTCCATCATTGTTTTATGCCTTAGCCATTTGTACTTAATCTATGGATTGTATTTGCCCAATACAACACCTTAGACCAATAACCATATACTGACCATAGTTCTGAGCCTGCTGTTTTGACTGCTCTTTAATGGATTGCCATTTTCATTTATATATTCTGGTTAATGAATTTGACCATGTTTTGATATTTTTTTGTTGTAATTTTGTTTATAAAGACTAAAACTTTACATCAGAAATTGATCACCCAGAATGTTTTTGAGCCTAAAATGCAAGATGATGAATTATTTTTAATGATTAGACTGACAAGGATGTTTATAATAAATAATAAATTTATAATGAAATTCTTCAAAATACTTGACAGTGAAGCCCAGAATGTCTTTTTATTTTGGTTATTTACGTATATATCAGTATGAAAATTTTTTTTTAATTTTTAATTTTCCTATGTAATCCAACATTTGGGTTAGTGATGTCATTAGCCACTCCCTCTCTCACTGATCAGTCAGAGTCTGTATGCAGGTTGAGCATGTTCACGTACAGTGTACGGACACAAGTACCGGGACACCTTCTCATGCATTGTTTCTTCTGAAGTTAAGTGTTTATCTTTTTTTTTGGAGTAACTGTCTCTAATATTCAGGGACGACTCTCTAATGCATTATGAAGTTTTGCTGTAAGGAATGAATTGCATTGATTGTACTCATTCCCAACTCCCCAACCCATCCCAAAAGTACTGCCTGACAATAAGCATGGTGCCAAATAGGTTCCTGTTTATCTGCTCCAGAGGATTCAATACTTCTCTGCAGGGACTAGACAAGCTGTGTGTTTGGACATAAAGTATATATAAGTTATAAATGTGGAATATTGGCCTTGATGTTCCCTTTTGCTTTTGTCCTTTGGAGTCTGTAGGCATACAGAAATTCAGAACATCTTCAAAGGGCAGACACACAGTGTTGCACTAACCATTTCACTATAACCAGAGCGACAAAGCACTAAAAGCTATATCTGGTAATAGAAAAAAATAGAGTTTGAGGAAATCTCAAAGCCAGCTGTCCCTGAAATTACAAACAACTCTCACAGTGTGAGCTAAAAGTATCAGCATCTACTCTTCACAGAAAACAACAGTGCAATTATAACGACTGCCCAAAAGCACATTGTCAAGCCGACCAAAGAGTTCATCAAACTGTGCTTTGCACTTGAGTTTCTGATGCTGAAAACCAGACTTAAATCACAAACCCTCCAAAAAAAAAGAAACCAACTGAAATTGGCCGCTTTACAGCCTTGGCAAACAAAGTGATGACAGTGGGTCACAGGCTTGATACACTTGTAGCTTACAAAGGATTTGTTGTACTGCATTTATTTACTCAAGCAGATGAATAATACCATAACCGCACCAGTTGGCTTGTAGACCAAAGGCAAATGTACATGTATGTATGAGTGAGGTTAGTGTTATTTGGAATTCTGTTTTCATAGGCATATGTAGTCTTTTACTTACGTAATATGATTGCATGGAACAAAGAAAGTAGTATTAGTTAAATTATGTGGTTTAACCCTCAATTACTCAATTAAATCCCAGTTTAGATGCCAAACTAACCAGTGCATGTTTACTGCTCTGTCCATGTGTACATGTTCAACCTGCATACAGACTCTGACTGATCAGAGAGAGGGGGCGGGGCTGATGATCAACCTGCATACAGACTCTGACTGATCAGAGAGAGGGGGCGGGGCTGATGCTCAACCTGCATACAGACTCTGACTGATCAGAGAGAGGGGGCGGGGCTGATGTTCAACCTGCATACAGACTCTGACTGATCAGAGAGAGGGGCTAATGAGGTCATGGATTCAAATTTTGGGTTATAGAGGAGAATGAAAAGGGAGGGGCTCTCTTTCTTTTACTCACACAGTGTTCAAATTACAGAATTAAAGTCCATAGAAGGGATAAGAATCATCAAATAAAACTCATCTAACTTCTTGCATTTTAAATGTAAAATGGGTGCCATTACATTTTTGATAAAAAAGTCTTGCAAATGTCTAAATTTTATTCATTGAAGTCATATTTGAGTAGCCTACGATCTCCTGAAAATAACATCTGGTATTTGTGACTTCTCCTGTAAATATTTATTAATGTTTTGTTGATTAAAAGTACATCAACCTATGAAACTATCCCACAGAATTAGTTCTAAATGTTAAAAACTTGAATTTAGAACAATGCATGATATAACATTATAAATCAATTATGTCTCTTTAATATACGCCATTGTATTCGATACAATTTTCAATGAACCAGTTGCAGATGAGTAAGAAATATCTGGAAATTTGATTAGCGGCGGTGAACAGGCCAACATGAAGAACTGCTTTAAATAGGATGGATGTGAAATTGAGATGATGGCTGCTCAGTTGTAAGTAGGCAGGCCTGTCTGAGGCTGCTTACAGAGGCGGCGTTGTGCACCAACTCTGGAATGCTTTGGATGATGAGAGGGGGTAATTAAAAACTCAGAAGCTACCCACTCTCCCTTTGATCATGCAGAAGCTTTGAGAGGATTCGTGTGGCTCTTTTCAAGCTTGCAGGTGAAAGTCAGTACTGCTCTGCTCTGGTTTAAAGACAAATTCCCAGCTCAGCACCATCTCCTCAGCAGCATATCCTTTAAGCTTGTTAAACAATGAACATGAAAATATATTTAGATTGATTACTTAATCAATTAGATTAGTCTTTTGAAAAAGTCATTGATCTTTAGCATGGAAAATGTAGCCACTTATTGATTGACTGCTCAAAAGAATTCTATGTACATTATCCTCAAGAGGTTCATGAAAACATTTAAAATACATAGTTATTTTGGGGGATACAGCAGTATTCCTAATATGTCTCAGTCTTTGCACATTGAAATGAGTAAAATCTAGGGTATGGGTTAAGTGTAGGTTAGGACACAGATTGGCAACCCAAGTCAACCCAAATCAAATCACCTTCAGAATGACTTCTCTTGTTGCTATTTGGGTAGCAATCTGCACAACAGTCTAATGGGTAAAAGGTTGGAAAAATATCAGTTCTACATTAGGAAAGCAAGTTCTGTCCTGGGTGGGATTTTATCTGCAAATAGCAAGCTGATTGGCTCTTTTTGTTGAAGAGCAGGACTTCATCCATAACCAGCCAGCTGATTGGCTCATTTGGTTGAAGAGTGGTACTTTATCCATAACCAGCCAGCTGATTGGCTCTTGTTTTTTGAAAGGTGTCAAAGCTCTATTTTGTTGCACAGAATTATTAATTCTGCTGTGTAGCCACAAGAGGGCAGTAAAAGTTCTGTGTGGCTCAGAATGCAGATACAACCTTATAGCTCCAAGGGGATGATATATACATACATTTATTGATGAGGAAGTTGAAAGTCCAAAGCCCTATAGAATAGAATGTTGAATTGAATGATTTTTGAGTTGTTTTGCAATTAATAAATAATGTTTGTACATAACCACATTTTAAATGACATATCAAACAGTAATAACTGAATGGTTTCCAAGGATTCCAAGGAATATTATTCTCTGTCAACACAATCCTTTCAAAAGTATCATGCCCTTCACATTCTCTTGATTCATTCCCAGACAAGAGAAGACTTATGAAGGCTTATTCTTTTGATCTTTCTACCGTAGGTTCATTACATTGTAGAATACAGGTGTTTGCTTTTGTTCATTTACACAACAAAACCAAAGCAATCGAACATAATATCAATTTAACCAGACATGAGGGAAGTTCAAGGGAAGAGATAAAGTAGGATTATTTATGTGTATTTGCGTTCTTCAAACCGTATTGTGGTGGGGAAGGCAGACAGAAGTGGATTGGTGTTGATCTAATGTAGGTAACCTTTAAGAAGTCTCATTACTGGCAATCCCTCACCAGCATCACTGACCTTTCCCCAGTCCTTTTGGCTTCCCCGGGGGGCCCTTAGGATTCCCTGATTAATGGCTAAGGACAGGACTAGAAACAAAAAGGGCAGAAAGAAAAAGGACACCTTCTAAAGGTTCATGATCATTCCTAACACGACTCACAGCCCATCTCGGAGAAGATTGCAGGACGACTTCCATCGGCAAAGTGGTTATCTAAGACCGTAATGGGGTTTTCATCAAAGACTCACACGTCTAAAGGGGATAATGGATGGTGCTTACATAGATCCACTCACTCGAACTGCAGATCACCTTCAGACATCTTTGTTTGGCTTGTCTGTCAACCATTTGCAGGACTCTGCAGACTCTGCCATTATCTGCAGGTGAATCTTCCACTGGCCAGCTTGCAAAGTGTTGGCCAAGAGGTCATTTTACACACGAGGAAGCGCAGTATCCATGCCCTTCCAAATGCACTTCCGGCCATTTGACACCTTTAAGCAATTGAGACATATTTAGAGGAGGGCGTTTGATGTTGATACAGTTGCAACATGTGCTTTTGGCCTGCACGTTGCAGAGCAAACGGAATCAACCAGGTGTGAGCTGCATGAATCCTCTCAAAGCTCCACCTTGCTGATTCGCTGCTAAGCCTCATCATGTCTCACATTAGTCACAGAGTCACAGTCATTGCCAGAGACATGGAGCGATTTGCACTGCTTGAGCAGATGAAGGCCTTGGCAGCCAGATTTCATAGGTGCGAGGTTTGATACTTGCCGTTTACATCAAGATGACAACTGCTCCCTTTTGAGAGAGGAACCATGGAAACAGTCCTTATGGGCAAGACTTGTCCAGGGTCCTGCTTTTATGCCTCACTTCATCTAGTGACCATCTACAATGAGATATGGGTTCCCACTTGGCCCAAGAGTTCTTTATCCCCTACCAACCTCTGAAAAGCAGTGCACCCTGCTGAGCCCTGGATGTACAGGCTTCCAAGGATGAAGCCTGGAGGAGAATCCATCAGTTCTCACAAAAGGAGGCTTCCTGAATCATGGAAACAGAATTTGTTTTTGCTGTTTGAACATAAAGTCAATGCGATATGTAAACATACAGGTTTATTCAATGGGCCGTTCCCATCCTAGGTAGTATGTTTAGCCTTTATTAACTAAACTGCAAATACTTAGAACCTGAGCTTTTCAGTGCTGTATAGAACTTGTTTTTCTTAAAGAGTTTGACAGACATCCAGTGAAGTAGGGTTGTTCGAGATGAATTGTGCCACACCTTGGTCGTCAGCGAGAATAACTGGTTGCACCGGGGGGAGGGGCTAGAACAGAGCTATCAATTAGGTTACAATAGAAGTTACGATATTAAATCGGATGTGATAAATAACGAAGCTGAAACCTGTAGGTTTAAAAAAATTCCTAATCATTGTTGCAGGTTAAAAGCAGCATTTGTTTTTCCAATCCTGTAGACGACCAGTAACAAATTGGATACTCACAACCGATTGTCATGAGAAACGAGTTACACATTAACAGGCTGAGTCAGCACTTTTCCTTTTATAATAATCTTTTTTCATACATTCATTTAGAAAATAATGTATATATGTCGAAATACAAAAGCAGTCCAGGGGCTTTAAACGGGTAAAATGAGAATACAAAGACAAAAGAGCAGAGATTTACATGTTCAAATGAAAAGAGAGCCCAAGTTTCCACAGAACTTCTATCCAATGAAGAGCCATCTTTCATTTTGCACAGCTCGTGGGAAGCAACTGCACTGACTGCGTCTGAAACCTACAGCTGATGAGATTATAGCGTTGTATGTCATCATGACACGCTGGAGGTGCCAAAGTAAGTCGGTTAAAAAACTAACCAGCATGAACCAAACCAAGCCAGACGGGGATCGGCCTGCTCAGTGCTGGGTTCAGTTGAACTGCAGACCATCTGTATTAGACCTATTGGAATTAAAGGATATGAGAAAATGATTAACCGTTCCTATGAATATATCAGTCAGCCTCAAATGATCCAAATATCCATAATGAGTCGTGGGAATTACATTTTTTTTAAACAGCCCTGAGCGTTTCAGTCTGAAGACTGTGTTCCATACATTTCAGTGTAGACGGCTTGTTTAACCTGGTGTACCCATTGGAACAGAGGTCATTTACATATATCAGACTTGGAGCTTAGTGAGATAAGCAGCTTGTTCATTTCCAAGGGATTAAGGTATAAAGAAAGGATAGAAAGTGCTCATGAAAATGAATAAATACATTCATTCAAGCTGCGTAAACTTGGTAAATGTGAAACACTTTACACTACTGTGATTGTAAAACAGTACAACCAAATTCCACCTCTATGTTAAAGCCAGCATTGTAATTAAAAATGCACTCATTACCCCGTAGAACTCAATGCCAATTGTGCGGGATGTTTTCGTGAGAAAACTATTTATATGAAGACCTGATATTGTTATTTTCAGGAGATCAGATGTTTCTTCAACCGCCATCTTCCTCGAAATAACAAAATATTACTATTTTTATGAATCTGACCACGTTTTGATCAACAATGAACTTGCAGCTAAATGCATTATTTTTGCTTATGAGGACTAAAAACCTATATCTCGGAAATCCTGTTGGATATGAATCATCCCAATCGTTTTGAGCTGGATATTATAATTTTTTATTATTATGTACATTATGTATGAGTATAATCCCTTGAAATCTAAACACTGTACCAGCAAAAAAGGGAGCAAACAGCCCCTCCCTTCTCATTTTCCTCTGTAACCCAATATCTGGGTCAGTGACGTTATTAGCTCCGCCCACTCTCACTGATCAGTCAGAGTCTGTACGCAGGTTGAGCACGTACACGCGGACAGAGTAGTACTCATGCACTGGAAGCTTCGTTGGCATTTAAACAGTTGGAGGTATTTTCTGATATTTTGGTTTGATTTGATTTATTTATTTAAATAAAGACACATTAATCACCATTATTATTTCATAATGTCAACGTGCCAGATTTACCCAAATGCCTAATTTTCATCTGCAGGCCCACCTCTGTAAAAAGGAGCATTAGATAAGAGGATAAGAGCGTGAGTTAAATGTCATGAATGTAAATGTAATAAAATGCTCACAAGTTACGTAAGACATAACATAAAACATAATGAAACATCATGCTGGCAGATCAGTGTGTTCTATAACCAGGCCAACAGCTGTAAACCCCTTCCAGTTGTGATGCATGGAAGGAAAAAGCAGTCTGGCCAAAAACCCATTTCCTTGGGGCTGTAGTGCTGTTACCTTTTGTGGAAGACTTCGTTGACCTATTTGTGGCTTTACACACATATCCTTGGAGCACTGGAGATGCTTAGCCATTTAGAATTTTGAAGACCAGACCTGATTGAGAACTTAACCAGATTGTCCCATATTAACAGGCCATACTTACCCGAAATATTACAGTGATGGTGACGATGATGGTGATGATTTCTTGTTGTTTACACAGCATCTCAAATGGCTTAAGATGTGTCTTACAGGTTTGTGTCTAACACTTGTTTGGCAGGAAGTAATATAAGTAAAGTAACAACTTCCTAATTTGACACCAAGACATTGGATTCCTGCATTAGCTTCGCCACAATTACTACAGGGTCTAAGTCAGAGTTAGCTTTATTGGTGAGAGACGTTTCTCAACACTGAGCTGTGGACAAGATCTGCTCAACCAGTCAGGTATGTATTAGCCTCAGGTAGCTTCTGTGCAGCCCATTGGTCATCATTTGCATGCACATAAAAGACTATCATCGGCACATATTTGGCAAACAACACCAGGGGGACAGATAGTTGGTAACTCATTAACATTTAATCTAAACAGCAATGGACCTGCCATTGACCTCTGGGGAACTTCAGCTTCATTGTCCAGGTATCTGGATGTTCAATTACAGATATGTACACATTGCTGTTTATTTTCTAAATATCATTATTTTTTTTTCCTTCTGCCCCTTGTACTAGTTCTGTACAGCATCCTTGGGTTATGAAAGGTGCTAAGTAAGTGTGGTTTATTATTATTATTATTATTATTATTATTATTATTATTATTTTATTGTTATTATATTATTATTTTATTATTTTTATTATTATTATTATTTTTTAAATTATTATTATTTTTATTATTGTTATTATTATTATATTGTTATTATAGTATTGTTATTATTATTATTTTATGTATTATTATTATTATTATTATTATTATATTGTTATTATTATTATATTGTTATTATTATTATATTGTTATTATTATATTATTATTGTTATTGTTATTATTATTATTATTATTATATTGTTATATTATTATTATTATTATTATTATTTTATTGTTATTATATTATTATTATTATTTTATTATTTTTATTATTATTTTTTAATTATTATTATTTTATTATTGTTATTATTATTATATTGTTATTATAGTATTGTTATTATTATTATTTTATTTTATGTATTATTATTATTATTATTATTATTGTATTGTTATATTATTATATTGTTAACATTATATTATTATTGTTATTATTATTATTATTATTATTATTATTATTATATTGTTATATTGTTATATTATTATTATTATTATTATTATATTGTTATATTGTTATATTATTATTATTATTATTATTATTATTATTATTATTATATTGTTATATTGTTATATTATTATTATTATTATTATTATTATTATTATTATTATATTGTTATATTGTTATATTATTATTATTATTATTATTATTATTATTATTATTATATTGTTATATTGTTATATTATTATTATTATTATTATTATTATTATTATTATTATATTGTTATATTGTTATATTATTATTATTATTATTATTATTATTATTATTATTATATTGTTATATTGTTATATTATTATTATTATTATTATTATTATTATTATTATTATATTGTTATATTGTTATATTATTATTATTATTATTATTATTATTATTATTATTATATTGTTATATTGTTATATTATTATTATTATTATTATTATTATTATTATTATTATATTGTTATATTGTTATATTATTATTATTATTATTATTATTATTATTATTATTATATTGTTATATTGTTATATTATTATTATTATTATTATTATTATTATTATTATTATATTGTTATATTGTTATATTATTATTATTATTATTATTATTATTATTATTATTATATTGTTATATTGTTATATTATTATTATTATTATTATTATTATTATTATTATTATTATTATGAATATTAAAATGGCACTACGTTAAAATGTGTCCTTTTCTTTTGGTTGAATTTTATGATTTCATGTCATGAACATGTCAAATGTCTTTGTTAAGCCAAGGAAACCCCCCACACCTGTCCATTTCTGCTTTAATGTTTTCTCAAATAGAAGCAGTTGGCAGTTTCCGGGGAACAGTGCCTCCTAAATCCAAACTGCAAAGGATGGAGAGTCACTGGACTATCATTAATATATGAGGTCAGCTGTTCAGCTGCCCGTTTTCCTGCAGCTTTAGACAGGACGGATGCTTATGGGTCTATAGTAGTTTGATTAGGTGCAAATAGGTGCAATTATTGCCCCCAGATTGCAGGGAAAACTCCCTGTTCAAATGACTGATTAATAACCCTCATTAATGGACCCAAGAAAACATCTTTATTAGTTCAAAGAAATTGCAAACACGTCATTAGTCTGGGATTTCTTCATAGACTTACTGATCACACCTACTTTTAATTCTGAAATCTGCCTGAACAGAACATTCATTGAGTGCAGTGCTGCATTAAACTAGAAGTTTCAGAGGCTTTTGACCTAATCCATCAAATAATTAAAAATATATATCTTTATATACTGTTATGATACGTTACTCTTTCCTGTTTTAACACTGTTTCTTTAACACTATTTCAAGTCTTTCTATCAAGCTCTTTTCTTGTCTCCAGGAACTGTTTTAGTGCATTGTCTCCTCGTTTCATAATAGACCATATATCTCCATTTAGCCATGGGAGACAGTTCTGTTGAGGTTTGGGTTTTACCGTTCTCATAAACGGACTCATTATATCATATGTAACAGATACAAAAGTTTTTGCATCCTCCTCCACACAATCATGAGAGAAATGTTCTAACCAGTTCTTTAAGCTGGTAAACTCACTTCTTGGTTCTCTGATTTTAGGAATTACTATATTAGACAAATAGCTAAACCTCATAGCCGTTGTTGTAAGATTGTGGTAAGACAACCCTGTCACCAAATGAAAGCGCTTCAATGTATGATCTGGTTCATTGCTAAAAACCAAATCAATTTGTGTTTCTGAAGATCTAGTTACCCAGGTAGGACCTTCAGTAAACTACTAGTTAGATGTTCCAGCTTCGTCCTATTTGTTTAGTCTAGCCAGTTAATGTTAATGTCTTTAGAAGGATCATAACACTTCAACATATGACAACAACAACTTATTATAAAAATCAATATTTGATGAAGGTGGGCGATAGACACTGATAATTATGAGACATTTGTGGTGAAAGTGAGATCTTCAAAACAACACATTCTACATTCACGAGAGAAGGCCACTCTAGTTGAGAACATGTGATACTTTCCTTTAACATAGAGCAGAACACCACCACCTCCATCCTCTGTTCTGCCTTTTCCAAAAGTGTTAAAGCCTGGGATGCCCACCATTGGCGATAAGGGAGAGGCCTTATGCAGCCATGTTTCAGTGAAGCTTAAAAAAATTTGAATCAGACAGAAGATAATTCAGTTCACCACTCTTTGATAACATACTCCAAATGTTCAAGTGGCCACTAAAAGTCTTTTTGGCTTTGCCTGACAGTCCCACAAAGCCCCTGCATGATTTACTGTTCTAAACAGATTCAGTCCTTGTTGTTTTATGATTGCTGTTTAGAGGAACTGATTTTGGCAAATCTGCCAGCCTCCGTTTTACTTGGACATCCATATGGTGAGGTGAAGGCATTACATCCCCAGCTCTAAGGTGATGTGTTGCAAAAGCAAAGCAGCCAGCCTTGTTATGTCACCAGTGCACGTACCCAACAGAGATGGTAAAGGAGACTCGGGAATCAAAGCACAATCCGAATCGTCCAATGTATGGGAAGTTCCAGGCCCAGGATTAAGGTGTATATCACCTGATAGCAACAGCAGTCATCAGCAGATATCCAGAGAGTTTCCAGGTAGCCTTAGATGGCTTTAGTCTGTTGTGTGATGGTGTGCACTGGGTTGAGAGATGCTCTGACATAGTGTATTACACTTCTTTAGATGTTGTACTGGTCAACTTGGTACTTGTACTAGGCTGAATGAGTTATGCCTTTATTTCAATTTGTTAGCATGGAGTGCCTACTGCCTCATGGCCTACTACAACATGGCCTACTCCCACAGGACCTACTACATGGCCTACTCCCACAGGACCTACCACAACATGGCCTACTCCGACACTGCCTACTCCCACAGGACCTACTACAACATGGCCTACTCCGACACTGCCTACTCCCACAGGACCTACTACAACATGGCCTACTCCCACAGGACCTACTACAACATGGCCTACTCCCATAGGACCTACTACAACATGGCTTTCTCCCACACTGGCTACTACTACATTGCCCATTCCAACATGGCCTACTACCTTATGGCCTTCTCCCACACTACCTACTACTACATGGCCTACTCCATCATTGCCTACTCCAGTATAGCTGGCTCCAACATGGCCTTACAGATATCATTTAAAGTGTTGTTTTTTAAAGCTAAATTTATATAGAGGGGCAGCACTTGTCTCACAGCACACCTCCGCAAACTTCACAACATCCGCCATGGTGTGTGAATCAAGTCTGTAGGTTACTCTGAATTATGAAGCCAACACAATGGCATGTAACTGCCCACAAAGTGTCGCTCTCGGGTTCTCGAGTTAAAGCAGGGCGTCCTCAAAAATGTGCAGAGCAGAAAGGTGGCTGGGTTTGAGAAACACTGCACTACAAACTGGAACTTGCATCAGGAACATTTCTGTAAGTGATTTCTGTTTGGAAAGGTGGTGCTTGAAGCACACCTATACTGTCTAAGAAACGTATGCTCCCAGACGAGTGGAGTGACACTCAGAGGTGCTTTGACAAAATGCAAATTTAAAATGTGTTCTAGCAAACCAACGAACAACCAGAATAACATGATCTCATGTTTAATTCATGGACGGGTATTTTGCGCCACCGCGCGATCTGCAGAATTTTAATATACTTAAGGCTTGCTGAGTTGATCCCCTCCACAGGGTGGAAGGGTCCTCGAGGGAAAAACGTGGCATTCACATTCGCCAGGCTCTCCTTTTCTCTTTCTCGGTTTTCATCTTCTTTGTGCATTTTTTACTCATGGACTCCTTTTTTCTTCTATCAGTCCTGATCTGAATGTGGCGCAAGATGGAATGATGGGCACTGTCACTTAGTCTGGCCTCTGGGATTAAAACCCAACAGGGTTCTCCTGCCGTTCCTCTGTGACTCATAGTGGGTCACCTGTTTGATGGTTTTGCAGGGATAAATATTTGATTTGGGCCTGTTGTTCGTGCTCTGGAGCGATTCTTCAGCGAGATGTCAGCAGACCCGTGGGCTTGCAGGGGAATTGAAATGAAAAACGGAGGCCATCCTTCGTTTGACAAGCCGCACTTTGTCTTAATGATTACACCCAGCTACCTTGCTGGAGTGTCAACATTGAAATTGAACATTTTCTTTTTTTTTCTGGACCAAAGCTTATGCTTATGCTCTCTTGTTGATATCTCACTGTTTTTCCACTTTTATATATATATTTTTTTCTGGAATAAGTTGAAGTGACACTACCGTTTGGCTGGGGACTTGCTAAGCCTCCAATCTGGCCACTTTGGCAAATGCTCAGTGTCGGTCTGCTACGCCTGTCCCTCTGTTCCTCCAAGTGAATGCATGTGGCTGTCAGAGGAGGTTGTCCTTCATGTTTGCCCACGTTTCACAGCTTGACAAAAGGATGATTTGGACAGTGTTCTGGCGGGTCTCAGCTGGGCCCTTGTAACACGTCGCGGTGCCAGGGTATGGAGCATGCAGATAAAAGAGCACTCACTGTGCCAGAGTGCAATACTTTGAAATGAAGTCACCTCTCACTCTCCCTATCTCTCTCTCTCTCTCTCTCACACACTTTCTCTCTCTCTCTCTCTGCCTCAAAAAAACAAGGCACTAAGGTGATACTGTGAATAGGAAAGGAATGTCTTATTCAGCAAATTGTATATAGTGCAACTGTTTCATCTACTTTAAAGCTTCGAGAAAAAAAGCACATCAAACGTGTCTTGCTGGCAAGACTTCTGACTCCAAGTCTGCTGGGTTCTGCCATCCAAGAACCGACAGCTTTGACAAGGTCATTTGACTGACAAACAATGTGCTATCATATCAATCCCCAAACCGTACCTGAAGCTTTAACCTTTAGAACCGTATTTATAGGAGACAGTCACACATACCAGATATTGTCAGAGATCCTAATTTACTCAAATTAATCTTCATTTGTAAAATTAATAGAATTTAAATATTTGTATGACCATATATATTTGACCATTTTTTGGTCAATAATTACTTGCACAAAGAAGTTTTTGTTTCTGCTTCAAAGAGCTAAAAATCATTTTATATCTCAGAAATCCTGTTGGAGTTTGATAATTCAGAGGTTTTTGGATATAACCAGCCCCGCCCCCTCTCACTGATCAGCCAGAGTCTGCACGAAGGTTGAGCATGTACATGTGGACAGAACAGTAAACATGCACTGGATGGCTGCTATGGCATTTAAACTGGGATAAACACTTAGAAATGAGTGAATTTTAGATGTTTTCCAGGCTGAATTACTTGCCGATAACTCGGATGGTTGGGTCGGATAGGGTCTAAGACTTGTAGCGTCTTATGGTCTGTGTATCATTCTGATCCTGAGATATAAAACCTAGAATAGAGCATGTGTGGAACTCAGGTTAAATGAGTTCAAATGAAGGTTCAATGTCCATATGTTTAAATATATTTAAAAAGTCTGAACTGCAGCATTGCTTCAAACCACACTTTTTAAAATAGGATGTTGTTATGGAGAGTGACTTGGATTAAACACAAAATCAGAGATAACCTAATTAAACGTGACAGCGCTCCCTGCCCTTCAGCAGTGGTCGCATCTGCTTCATCTGGCCTACGAGACATTTAGCTTTAACCTGACTTCATACCTACTGAAGATGCAGACATGGCAAAATACTGGACCACCTGCATTGCTCCATGTTTATACCTCTTCTACCACTGTCCCTGGTGGACACACACCAGTGCTGGGGTTGCACTGAAGTGCAAGGTTAGTCAAGCTCAAAGCTGGAAGCTGCATTTTTCAGACCCCAGTATTTATATGGGAAGGAATGTTGGGATTGCATATATGACCAGGTGAAGGTTACCCACTGATCACACAGTCAAACTGGTTAAAGATGGTTATTAGGGATCCATAAAGAATTAAATCCCAGTTTAAATGCCTTAGCAGCCATAAAGTGCATATTTACTGCTCTGTCCACGTGGACAAGCTCTGAACGATCAGTGAGAGGGGTGGGGCTGATGACATCTATAATCCAGTATTGGGCTATAGAGGAAAATGAGAAGGGAGGGGCTGTTTGCTCCCTTTTGTTGATCACAGTGTTCAAATTTCAGAATAAAAGTCCTGAGAATTGCATTGGATGTGGAGATCAATGGTTTGGTGTGGGTATAAAGCCCCCCAGCACCAATCTGTGGAGCAATGGATCTGTGTTCTCTGGAATGATGAGTTGGAGATGAAGTGGGGTGGTGATCATCCAACATTCTGATCTCAATAAAGCTCTTTTTGTTGAATGCAATCAAATCCTGACAGCAGCGTTCCAAAATCTAGTAGAAAGTCTTCCCTGGACACAGTTACTCCGACAAAAGCAGGATAAACTCGTTAACAGCCATGATTTCAGAAGACAGAGTGAATGAGCAGGTGTCCTAATACCTTTGTCCATATAATGCATCTTACTGGTCCTGAACCCTGGTTATTGTGATAGTGTTGAAATGCGCTACTGGTTTCTTAGCAACCCTTTTCCTTTTTTAAGGGGTTCCAGGAGAGCATTGGAGGAGACCATGAGTTTCATCATATAGACTCTTGATTAAGTGTCGGACGGATTTATTGTGTCTTATGACACACAAGATTGTTTTGTGCCATTCAATCTAACTGGCCACATTAGCCATCTGGCATGTCCACTAACGACACAAACGCAACACACACACACACACACACACACACACACTCGCACACACACCTTCACTCTGTTCGAGTGATAAACACCCAATGATTCATCATCCCCACCCAAACCCAATAACTGTCTTCCACCCTGCTGTAGACACTGTCCGTTAACTAATGGTGTGCGTGCTCTGCTCTAGCTAGCACTAATCATTGGTCTGATTGATTGACCAAATACTGAAGGCCTAACGACATCATTACAGATGTCTGAACCCCTTGCTGATGTCTTTCCAAACACGAGCGTCTCGGCGGCGTCTTATTACAGCTCTATTATGGAGATCAAGTGTGGAGGCGGTTCTTTTGAAATAATACCTGTAGTTTTTCAGCTCTTAAACATCAATGAGGACGAACGTCATCTACTGAATCCAGTCATGCAGGCGTGTGTCTTTGCACACATTTATGACAAGGCGTCATTTCCATCATAAAAGAGCAGTTGCATCTTGCATAAATGATATACACTAATCACCCATAACATTATGACCACCTTCTTGCCTCTGACCACACAGGAGCACTTTGTAGTTCAATAATTCCAGACTGTAGTCCATCAGTTTCTCTGCAGACTTTATTCTCCTCCTTTCACCCTGATCTTCAATGATCAGGACCCCACAGGACCACCACAGAGCAGCTATTATGTGGGTGGTGGTGTGTTAGTGTGTGTTTGCACTGGTGGTGCGTGTTTACTGCTCTGTCCACATGTACTTGCTCAACCTGCATACAGACTCTGAGTGACTGGGGCGGGGCTAATGATGTCACTGATGAGGATATTGGGCTATAAATGAAAACAAGAAGGGAGGGGCTGTTTGCTCTCTTTTTGCTTAGACAGAGTTCAAATTTCAAAATAAAAGTCCTGAGAAGGGATGATACTGATACATACTCACATAAATTAATATAATAAAGGACATTCAGGTGGTTATTATTATTTTTTTTTTGGACCACTCAAGTATTTTGAAGAACTTATTATTAGAAATACAATCTCAATCTAATTGTTAAAAAATAATGAATCAAAATTCTTCTCAGAAGACAAATTGGAAGTTTGTTGTGCTATTATAATTGTTTGAAGTGCACCAGTGAATATGTACACATAGTTTACTAGTATAGTGTCGGTACACTAGTATATATGGCCATGCAGAAGATTTCCATATGGGATGAGCAAAGAGCAGCTCATATATTTCTGCAACGATCTGAGGTGTGTGTATCTAATTAGACCCAGCCATACCTTCTCAGCATGTTCCAGTGTCTTTCAATTACCATGGCAACATGTGACCATCGCAGCTGCCGAGAACAAGCGAAGGGTTATTATTGAGGTTTATTTATTTTTTTAAATCTCTCAGAAATCAGTGTTATTTTATGAAACCTGTCACAAGGAAAAGAGAAAAGCAGAGGCAAAGCGAGCGAATGAACGAGGGCTGGAGTGACTGTTTCATTGTTCACCTCTAAGTAGGTGCAGAGTTGCCTGCTGTTCTTTTATTCTTTAAGAGTCTCCAGTCTCATGCTGCTTAACAGCCTTATGGCAGGAACAGACTCTGTTTACCGCATGAAGGATCAGTGTGTGCTTAGATACAGTGACTCATCATATTTCCTTTTTCGTTCCCATCAGGCTTGAGGGAGTTACACCAAAAAGCAGGCTTTTAATGCAGCACTTTGATAAAAGCCACCGTAACTCCTGCGTGCTTTACGTTTCTAAATATTCTGTCTCCACTTGCTCCGTTTTTTGGCGTTTTTGTCTCATATTTAGACGCTGTAGACAAAACACCCTTTATTTGAAGTTGTCCGCATGTCACAGATATAATGAAGCGGTCGGACTTTGTACTGATTGGATGATACCAATTTCGTTTGCGACCAATTATTTCCCGTTATTCACTGCCGCGTGATGCTAATTGGATGAATCCCAACGCTGATCATGGACAGATCAAGGACAGGAAAATAAGGGGCTGTTTGCTCTCTTTCTTTGCTCACACAGGGTTCAAATTTCAGAATAAAAGTCCTGAGAATTGCAGTGGATCTGAATGATCAGTTTTTTGAGCTGTGAACTGTTTTTATTGTCTTTACAAAGCTTTCCTTAAGCTTTGGGGCACCACGAGGGGAGGCCTAATACTACTAGGGGAGGGCAGGGTGGGTATAAAGCCCCCCAGCACTGATCTGTGGAGCAATGGATCTGAGGGGTGGGGTGGTGATCAGTTGGGGAGGTATGTCCTAACAAACAATATAATATGTGGCTGTGTATATATATATATATATAATTGTGGCCAAATTCTTACAAATATCTAAACTCTAATTTTTACATCTAAAATTGTGACCAATTTGAGTCGCCAAGGATCTGAAAATAACAACTTCTAGTGTGTTTGACTTCTAGTATTTGTTCTGGATGATACCAATTTTGTGTGAGACCTATTATTTCCCATCATTCACTGCCACATGATACTAATTGGATGAATCTGAATGCTGCCTTTGATTTCAGGGAGCTGGCAGATCAAGGACAGGACTCACGCTAATAAGTGACACGTCTAAACCAATCGTGCACCGTCTGAGAAGCTGCAAGTAGTTTATTTCAGTCTGATTTTCATTTAATGAGGCAGGAAAGAAACACATACATGAAAAAAATAGAGGAATATTGGGATTTCTGCTCAGTGTAGATGTTTCAAAAATATCCTTCATCAATACAATCAACTGATTGCAATGCACGAGCGTGTCACTCAGAATGGCGGTCTGAATAACGAGTCCCACTTTTGTCTTTGTTAAGTCAACCAATGAATCGCACCGTGGTCAGCCCCAAGTCCAGAAGGCATGGTGTCATGGTTTGTGTGCAATTTCATATGATTACAGGCACTTTTACAGTCCAACGTTACGTTAATGAGGTTCTGCAACCAGTGGTTCTACCTTCTCTGAACACACACTCCGGTGCTCTATTCCAACGGGACGACGCTCGTCCACACACTGCTGCCGTCTCAAGATCTCGTCTTGAAGACACAGATACCACGCCGTGGTCGCTCTCGTCTCGAGATCTATCCCTGATTGAAAATGTGTGGGACGCTATTGGACTCCAAACGCGTAGCACATAAGTACCTACGTCACAACCCTTTTATCCAGTGGTAGAACTCAAGACACCGCCTTCAGTATAATGGATAATATAGTCATTTACACTGAAGGTTTCATTTTCCTACTTTCTTTAGTGGCCCCAACCTCCACTGTTGTTTTGCAGCCCAGCTCACATTGTTGGTCATTATGAAACTCTTTATTTGGCAGCTATTCAAGTCAGGCCAGTGGCCAAAGGCAAAGCCATCTCATAATCAATACCTATCTGTGATTTTAATCAAGATCCCTGCTATTTATAGCCTCTCTCTTTACCTAGGGCTCTAATAGGGCAGTGAGAGCTAAGGATCGGGAGGAAAATTTAAGGTGGCATTTTGAATTAAGAAAATGCAGAGTGTAGCTGATGGGGTCTGCAGCATTGCTTTAATGACTACATGGTTTAAAGGCCTGTGCAACCCACACCCGAGAAGATGCACTAAAGAAATATCCCGTGTCCGAATTCTCTCACTCCGGGGCTTTTTTTAATGTAATCATGCTGTTTGCGTAGCTGCAGTTTTGCTGTTTGTGTGCAGAAACAACAAGGTTCGTGTTCTGTGCCTTTTTAAGAGCTGTTCCATTGTATTATTTCTTTTTTTATTTATCTTGTATTTATTTTTATGAACTTCTGTGCCTTCTTTAACTGAAACAGTTCATGCACTGTAATCATGCCTGTAAAAAAAACAAGTCCATCAGAAATGTAAAAATGAGGAAATCAACGTCACTGTGTTTCATAGGTTTTATTTAGATTTTTTTTAATATATAAAGCAGAAAAACTGAAAATAAACTGTACCCAATCCCACCATAAATACACATCCAGCAGATCATTCATGCATTTTATGAACATGTACATATTTAATATCTAGTCATATTTCAGGCACTACTTATTACAGTGAGGTTCTATGTACATTTTCTTTGTTCTAGAGCATATTTTGCGATTGTCGAGCCATGCTGAATTCCCTGAAATGTACAGAAACCTTAAGCCACGATATTTGGTGACCCAAAATAGCAGGTTTCAGAGGGAAGACTATTTTACACACATCAGACGATCTTTTCTTGAGCACTTTACGGGCAGTTACGTGTCCTTTTCTAGGCTTTATAACTCAGATTAACCTTCATGATGCACATACGATAACAATTACCTGAAGCAGACTGAAGAAACATCTGTGTCAAGAGTGTTTAACTCCATAAAGATTTATTCTGCACCTTGTTGGTCCCCAATCTGACATTTGTTTTCATCAGCATCTAAATGTGAGGATTCCAGCCTCATCTTCTAGCTAAGGATATTTTCATATCCTTCCATGTTTACTTCCATTCCATGTTTACTGCTCTGTCCACGTGAACATGATCAACCTGCATACAGACTCTGACTGATCAGAGAAAGGGGCGGGGCTGATGCTCAACCTGCATACAGACTCTGACTGATCAGAGAGAGGGGGCGGGGCTGATGCTCAACCTGCATACAGACTCTGACTGATCAGAGAGAGGGGGCGGGGCTGATGATCAACCTGCACACAGACTCTGATGATATAGGCCCAGTAACAGTAGTATTGTTTTTCATGGTTTGGATTTGATCCACTTCTCTTCAGATACTGTTCAACAGAACAGAGACTGTAATTTTGCTCTGACTTTGCCTTTAATGCCTGTGGCCATCTGGGAGCTGTAGGTTGCCTCCTGTCGTACTGGCTGCCCCTGCAGTGATTAGTCATGTTTGTCTTGGTGTGTGTGTGTGTGTGTGTGTGTGTGTGTGTGTTGGGGGATGGATGGGGAAGAAGAAAGAGGAAGAGACAAAAAGAGAAATTGGAGAGAATAGACGAAAAAAGAAAACAGAGGTGACAGAGTTTAGTTCCATGTTTGTTTAAGCTCATTTCCATCCGATTAGCCATAACATTATAACCACCTCTTTTTTTGCACACTCACTGTCCACTCTATCAGCTCCTCTGACCACGCAGGAGCACTCTAGTTCTATAATTCCAGACTTTAGTTCGTCTGTTTCTCTGCAGACTTTATTCTCCTCCTTTCACCCTGATCTTCAATGATCAGGACCCCACAGGACCACCACAGAGCAGATATTATGTGGGTGGTGGGTCGTTCTCAGCACTGCAGTCACACTGACATGGTGGTGGTGTGTTAGTGTGTGTTGTGCAGGTACGAGTGGATCAGACACAGCAGTGCTGCTGGAGTGTTTAAACACCTCAGTGTCACTGCTGGAGTCACAGTGTCACAGCCGACAGCACTGATGAAGGACTAGAGGACGACCAACACAAACTGTGTAGAAACAGATGAGCTTCTATCTCTGACTTTACATCTACAAGGTGGAGACACTCGGTAGGAGTGTCTAATAGAGTGGACAGTGAGTGGACACAGTGTTCAAACACTCTGAGCCCACATTGTAACTGCTCTGTGGTGGTCCTGCGGGCTCCTGACCATTGAAGATCAGGTTGAGAGAAACTGAGAGAGACGGATGAATAAATGAGTGAAGAGAAATAGATGGAGAGGCAGAGGAGGAAGATGGATTGATAGAGAGAGGAGGGAAAGAGAGATTTAGAAATGAAGAAAGACAAAAAGTGGGAAGAATAGATTGTGGTATAAAGGCATATGTAAGAGAGACAGGAGAGGGAGAGAAAGAGGGAGAGAGAGAGAGTTTTCCCACTCGTCTTTGCTGAAGCCCTCTAGTTCTGAGTTATTCTTCAAAATGTCATGTTAAATTTCCCTACCCATCATCTTCCATGATATTTAGGTCAGAGGACTGGGAGGATTATTCCAGGAGCTTCAGTTTGAGTCTCGTCAGGTAGTCCTTGGTAGATTACGAGGTATGTTTTGGATCACCATCCTGCAGTAGAAGTCTCCTCTACTCTTAATCGCTTTAACGAGTGTTTGGACATTTGTATGAAGGATTTGCTGACATTTTGTGGGACCTGTTCTTCTCTCCACCTGTGCAGTCTCCTCTCCACCAGGTATAATGGATTGAATGTAATGATGATATGTGTAAGTGATTACAATATTAGAGTGAAAGGATGAGTTTATCAGCAAAAACCCTACAACTGAAAGGAGGCTCTAGTTCCCTGTTGGGCCTCGAGCCTGGATATAAGACGAGATACGGTTGGGTGTGGAGATACAGGTTGTATACGACATCCTGCAGCACCTTTACCCATAGGTCTTGCAGCTGGGCCAGTAGATCCTGCACAATTGTAGGCTGCTGAAGCTGGCATCTCAGCAGCTTCTATAAATGCATGATTTTTCATCAGTCTGGCCAAGAAAGTGTTGCATTGTGGTGGAGACATTCCTGGGACATGTTTGCTGTGTATGGGAGCATTATCCTGCTGAAAAATGCCAGTTGGAAGCCCTGCCATGAGAGGCAACCTGTGGTGACAGGATGTCCTGAACATATCGCTGAGCTGTTAGTGTCCCTTGTATCAAGACTAGGGGTAACAAAAGATCATCACACCAGCAGATGAGGCGGTGTGTTGCTCCACGACAAAGGCAGGATTGAAGCGCTCACCACTAGCCCTTCATACTCAATCCCGAACCATTGTCCGGTTCCAATCCGGACCTCGAAGGCAATAAGTTCCAGTCTGTAGCAGTCCAGGTTTTGGTCAGAATGGACTAGATAGGCTAACAAACTATCATTTCAATGTCACTGCAGTGCTGAGAATGAAAACCTAGTATCTGCTGTGGTGGTCCTGTGGGGTCCTGACCACTTAAGAACAGGTTATAAGCAAATAAGACCAAATTGAGTAGCCTATGATCTCCTGAAAGTAACAATATCTGTTTTTTATTGTTGAACAAAATCACATCAAACTATGCAAACATCCCACAAAAGTTGCCTTGAGTTCTAAAGGTTAAAGTGAAGCATTTGTACTTTAACTGAAGTCTGGATCTTGTGTATTTCTGCCAAGTTCATCCATCTGGACCTCAGAGCTGAAGCCAGAAACCATATTTTAGGATGCGTTTAGAGATCAAATTAAACGGAACTCAATTAGAGACAAATGTCTGATGATGTAGTGATGCAGACTGAAGAGTGTACACTTCCATTAGCCTCAGAGCTCCAGTGTAAAACTGCGGACACCGAGCGTGTCTGGACTGATGGAGTGCGTTTGCGGTACGAGGGAAACTGTGTCAATTTGATTTATCACCCAGACTCTTCCTTTAAATTCGGAGAGGCTCCTTCTTCTCCTTCTTTTTGCTCCGTCTCCTCTCCCGTGAGAAGGGAGCGTGGTGGAGTGTGAAACATCGCACTCATTTGTTGATCTGAAAAGGTCAGTGGAGCACAGGGACTGCCCCGTGAGCAGACTTCTAACACATCCAATGCCTGCATGTGTGTTTGTGTCTGCTTTGTAGGCTTGTATGTGAGTGTTTGAAAGACAGACAGAGGCAGACAGATAGACATGGAGAGAAAGGAAGGGGAGGTGCAGCTTGTCATGCTGTCAATAACTTTGTCCATTCATTCATTGACAGTTTATTAAAAACAATATGCAGCACTGTGTTAAAGTCCAAGACCACCCTGTACGTCAAAACATCAATTAACGGCAAGTTTTCATTTTCAGTTGATGGTTATGAGGAGACATAAGATAGATTGTGTCTACATAGAGACTTAAGACAAGTCCTGGTAGAGCACCTCGTCAGATAAACAACACTTTTATCTCACTTTATATCTGAAAACATCTGAAGGTATTTCAGTTCTCCATACTGAAACCTTTCCCGAGTGGAAAAATGTCGAACTGATCAAGGAGCTCTTGAAACTGGACCAAAAAAGAATATTTGATCAAAACAAACCTGCTGAAGATGCCACTGTTCAGTCCAGACCAGAACATCATTGAATGTGTTTGAGATGATTTGGAGCGTGAGAAGCAGAACATGAGAAGAACATATAAGACTGAACGTTGGTCTTAGGAGGAGGTGTAGATTTAGGCAGGGTTCATGTTAGATTTAGGTGTAGATTAAGGTGTAGATTAAGATTAGGTTTAGGTATAGGTTAAGGTTAGGTTAATGTTAGGAATTGGTAAAGATGATGGTGTATTTTAAGGTTAGGTTTAGGTGTAGTTTAAGGTGTAGGTTAAGGCTAGGTTTAGGTATAGAGTTAGGTTAAGATTAGGTTTTGGCACATGTTAAGGTGTAGTTTAATGTTAGGTTTAGGTGTAGATTAAGGTTTATGTTAGGGTTAAATTTACCTTTGAAACAAATGTCTGATCTGGATGTTTTCAATAGGACATCATGCCAGTCCATCACTGGTGTTGTCTATGTGTTGTGCAGTCCTTGCCTTGAAGGTTCAGAGCTCTTTTGATGACATAAGGTGTTTTGGCACCTTACCTAATGGCTTGAATGGCATTTGGATGGGATGGATTTCACAATGTCACAATGATTTGGCATATTGTTGTCTTATTCCAGACGTCATCGAATACCAATACATAAATCAGGAAGTGTTAACTCAGGGAATTTCTTAGGAATGATCAAAAGCCACGTTCAGGCAAGGCCTGGTTGTCAAATCAGTGGGTGCCAGATGGACGAGACATCCCATTTCAGAAGTTGTGCATTCTTTAATCCACAGTCTCATGTGTGTTCTGGGAATATGTTATAGAAGGCATTACCACCCATGGTGGACAATGCAGTGGGTGGTAATAATGTTGACTAGCTGTGTCCTGCTTGAATCTCCTACAGGTCAGTGCATCGTTCTACAGCTTTCATTGGTCAATGCAAAAGTCACGGGACACTGTAACAAAGTACTGTGCCGTGCTTTTCTGCATGTCAGTGTATATTGCTATATGAATACATTGCCTACTGTTAACAGCCTGCTCATTACCAGCAAGTACATAAATTTTAGAGCTCCCCAGGCATCTGTTAGCTGACCAAGACAAGGGTCATTTTTCATTGAGTTGTATGTGTTCTGATCAACTTGCCAGCCTCCCCTGCCCTGAGAGAGATAGTTAAATTTTGTTGACTGGAAAATGTCTCATGTCAATCCCAGTGCTTCAATTGGTTACTGCAGTACAATATGAATACAGTCACTCATACTTTTATGCTGTAGACATAAAAACCTGTACTCTTGGCCACGTCTTTGTATGCAGATGTTGTTGATGTGCATTCAATCATGCTGCTTCATTAGTTCGAGTTTAGATGTAAAGACGCTCATCCATTTTAACAGCTTAACAAGATAATTGGAACGGAATCGTTCTGCAGACGGTGTGCTCTCTGGTGTGAAATTATGATGAAACAGGCTTATCGGAAACTTATTTTGATTGTTTTAATCGGGTTTGCTTCCAACCCTGTGCTTGGCAACAGTGTTATGGTGCACTCCTGAGAGAGAACATCCGGAAGTTTGCAAAACCTGCTTTCAGAGGCTTATGGAAACTCACAAAGGATGCCTATGGCAAGGGAATGCCAGTAATAAAACAATTAGTGGGAGCCAGGTGAAGGACAGATTTTATTTCGCTCTAGCCCCAGGTAATAGGAATCATGCTCTGATGTCACACAGGGGTGGGGGCATCTGAATTTTCTTCACTCAATTGGTGATTCACCTCGCTTAGTGCAAGATAACCCAATCTTAGCATCATTGGCTCATGGACATAAACAGTGCGGCAGGAGACCAGACAGCCCGCGGGACATTTACACACATGACCACACGTCTTTACGCACATTTGTTTCCTCCGAGTTTCGGGGAAATAGAGATGGAGTGTGTCCGTAGGTGGCATATCATCACATTACTAAGTTTTCCCCCTCTTCTCTTCACCTGAGCCCCTGTGGAACCGGTAAGGTTCTGTACATTTTATTTCGTGGTACACTAAGATTTACTCCAGCTTTAGAGCGTACGCTGGACTGCTGGGTGCTTGTTTGTGTCTATAGTTAAATCAGTGAAGTGAAGAGTTTGATCATCCGCAAGGGGCTCTGAATAGGAGCCAGTTGAAGTGGTTCAGCCGTGTGGTTTGGATACCTCCTGGACGCCTCCCCTGGTGAGGTCTTTCAGGCATGTCAAACCTTGGGAAGAGAGAGATTATATCTCCCGCCTGGCCTGGAAGTGCCTTGGTATCCTTCCAGACAAGCTGGAGGAGGTGGCTGGGGAAAGGGAGGCCTGGACTCCTTGCTTAGACTTAGCTGGACCCCTGTCAAGTGGCAGATCAGATGATGGATGGATGGCAAGTTGGTTCAGTTGCTGATATTATGTACCTACTAGCACAGAGGGAAGCTTGTGACATAGGAATTGCACCAATTCAGGTTGGTTTCCTCTTGGTCCAATCAAAGATCTCAATTAAGAAGAAAGTGCCTTTATTGTCATTGTATACTCTACGTAAATATGGCCTCTGTATTTGACCCATTTTACACACATGCATACTAGTGGCTCCAAACACTAGGGGGCAATGAGCAGACGTGCACGGAACAGTGGGAAGCTCTGTCCACTGGACCTGAGGAGTAGCTGGGGAGTTAAGTGCCTTGCTCAAGGGCACTTCAGCCATGTTTAGAGAGTTGAACTGGCAACCTTCCAGTCACAAGGCTGGTTCTCTAACCACCTGGCAGGGCTGCCCCAATAATTTGTACAAATGCATGCAGAAATGTGACACTGACAATTGTGCAACTGATCCGGAGTTTGAATGGAATTCTGTGCAGGCGCAAACCAGTGATATCGAGCCTTTCTGACACACAAGCATGGAATCAGTCTAGCTGTGGACTTCTGTATTTGGGAGTGTGGAATATCCTAAAAGTCCAACAGTGGCAACTTAATGAACCTGGGCATCAAACCCACAATCCTCAGCCATTATTGCTCTTTCCAGTTTAAAGGGTACAATTAGCCAACAGTTGTAATCAAGTACAATTTCACTGAAGGTGAAAGAAGCAGACTTGGAACTGGAAGGATCACTGGTCAATCCCCTGGACTGCTAGGAAGCAGAGAAGTGACTGTGTGCATCAATTATTGTAGATAACGACTGTGACGACTGTGAAGAATTATTAGTCCTAACAACCTACCGCTGTAGCCCATTGGTTGAGCCACAGTTTATCAGCCCCCCGTCCACCATGCTGTTTGGGTGATGGTTCCTATTCAGTACAAGCACTATACTGGCAAGACAGCTTTTATGGCAGTGTGTGTGCTGCTGATATGCCTGTTCCACAGCAGTGCTGCTGGGGTTTTTACACACCTCAGGGTCACTGGTAGATGAGACAATGTGTCCACCACCGAAAACATCAAGCCAATAGCACCCTTGTGCTCCTAATCTGACCACAGCATTACGGAGGTAGTTTTCCTTTCTGTGTTATTAATATCTCTGTTAACTCTTACAACCCGAGATCCGCACTCCATGGACAGTTACTCTCCATGTTCTAGGCTTCATAACTCAGGATCAGAGTAACCTACAGACATGATACACATCATACACTGTGAGATTCACTCATTTCCGACTAAATTAAATCCCACTTTAAATGCCAGGAGCTTCCAGTGCATGTTTACTGCTCTGTCCATGTTTACTTGCTCAACCTGCATACAGACTCTGAGTGATCAGAGAGAGGGGGCGGAGCTGATGACATCACTGACCCAGATATTGTGTTATAGAGGAAAAGGAGGAAGGAGGGGCTGTTTGCTGTCTTCAAAATTGAAGTTTTTCAAAATTCAAATTTCAGAATAAAATAAAAAATTTTGATCAAAAGATATTCAAACAAATATCTTAATTATCTTAATATTTACATACAATTAAGCCAAATCTGGTATAATAATAATAATAATAATAATAATAATAATAATAATAATAATAATAATAATAATAATACATTTTATTTATAAGTGCCTTTCACGACACTCAAGGACACAGTACAAAATAAATTCTGGTGGTATATGTCTCCTATAAATACTTTTCAAATTTTTTGGTGAATAAAAATACAAAAACATCCCATAAAATTGGTCTCAAGTTGTAAAGGTTAATGAGTTCCTTGGTGGATCAATATATATACACACAAACGTGTACAGATTGTGTACTTAACCATACACCCCATTACCAAACCCAGCGTGTGTGCATTTGTTTAGTGCATTAACAGCATGTCTGTATGTGTGTGTGTGTGTGTGTGTATGTGTGTGTGTGTGTGTGTGTGTGTGTGTGTGTGTGTGTGTATAATACACTCTGGCAGCTAAGCTGAATTCTGCTGGGTCAAAACCGTACTGTTGCTGCCAATACTCTTCTGACAACCAATGCCAGTTGCCCAGGCAGAAATTAAACCCGCTCTGAAATGAAAAATGATTTGAGATGAAATGAAAACAGGCTGATTCTGTTGGAGAAATTGTGCGTAAAAATATTACAAATGAATTTTTTGAATGTGATATTTTACACCATTATTGCAGCCAATGGTCAGTATGTATGCCCTGAAATCCATGAGTACATAAAATGATCAGCCATAACATGGCTCACTGTCCATTCTATCAGCTCCACTGACCACACAGGAGCACTTTGTGGTTCTATAATCACAGGACTGTAGTTCACCTGTTTCTCTGCAGACTTTATTCTCCTCCTTTTACCCTGATCTTCAATGATCAGGACCCCACAGGACCACCACAGAGCAGCTAGTCTGTGGGTGGTAGTGTGTTATTGTGCTGGTACGAGTGGATCAGACACTGCAGTGCTGCTTTAGTACCCTTGATTTTGGAAGAAACAAGTGAGCAGCTGTCCCAATACTTTTGCCCACAATGGACTCATATTTCTATAACCGGCGGAGTCTGGAGGTGATGAGCTGCTCTCCAGTGTCAACAACACCATCGCCAGCTTTGAATAATTTTCTCTAGTGGGCGGGGTTTCTGAACATGTTGTGGCTGTAAATATAACCAATCAAGACTGTGATGTAACAGTTTTGTGGTTTTGGAATTGGTCTGTTTTCCAGCTCTGTTTTGGTTCTGCTGGATGTTCTTTGAAAGGAGGAACAGCAGTGTATGAGGTTCATAGTTTGTCATTTCCGTGTACCGACCTCTCATTATTCAACCTGCCATGGAAAATACAGCTTGACAGTGTACGGCCCTTTCAAATCAGTTTGAGAGTTGCTGCACTATAGATTGCGGTGTTTTGTTTTGTCTCAGCGTGGTGCAGCTGCTTATGCTGTTTGGTATATAAGTGCGGTGTGATATAGCTGCTTATGTTGCCTGTCATCCAGCAGATGGACGGTCTTTGCTTTCTGCATATTAAACTGCCAGACGTGCTCATCTATACACGTCAGTCTAGATGCTTCTATTCACCATAGCCATGGCTGAGCATTACAAAGAGTTCTCTCGTTCATCTCGCTCTCATTTTTGTGCCACATAACTCATCTCACAGTTTGAGATATCAGGATTATTCCATTATCCACAGATTGTTCGGTCAGATCGAGCAATTCAGGCTTGTATACAGCTTTTGGATCATCGGTTTCTGATAGCAAAGTTTGTGCATGTTTGTGCCAATGATACAAATACACTAGTAAATCCCCATCAAGCGCATGCAACACCAGCACGTGGAACCACCTGAAGCATCATATCCATCCATCTACCATGGCAGTTGCCTAGCAACCACCTTGAATACCTCAGCAACCACTTTGCAACACCATAGCAACCACATGGCATGGGACACCATGCCAGCCCCTTATGAAACACCTAGTAAGACATTTAGCAACCACGTTGTCTACCATAGCAACTGCCTAGCAACACCATTGCAACCACCAGCAACCAGTGAGCTACATCGTATCAGACACATGGGAGATCTTAGCCATCTAGTCCCAACAGAGCAACCACAAAGCAACACCTCTGCAACCATCAGTGACCACTTAGTTAAACCGTGGCAAAAAAATGGGACACCATATCAACTGTCCTGTAACACCCTAGCTACCACCTAGGCACATTAAAGCCTATAGCAACCACTTAGCTACACCATATCAAACATGGAATACGGTAGCAGCTGCCTAGCAACCAATACCAACCGTTTTGATATTCCGTGGCAAACAACTGCCTATCCATAACCTAGTCACATCATAGAAACCACTCTGGAACGCCATATAAACCACCTGGACTATCACAGCAACCATGTTGCAACAGCTAGGCCTGTACAACCATCACAGGTTTCTATTTTAATTACATTGCACAGACCGAGTAGTGTTGCCTGGAATTGGTGTGTTAAACACATCATTATGCGCTGTCCAGTAAGAGCCACAGAGTGAGGAAAACGAGAATAGACGGAATGTGCTTATCACTGCGGAAATGCTGTGCAGAATTGTAAGCTGCAGTCCTAATAAGTGCGCCTACCCACACACACACACACACACACACACACACACACACACACACACACACACACACACCACACACACAATCACACTGCTGCCACCCGACTGGTTTTTGAGCAGCCAATCGATTTCCCCACTTGACCCCCCGCTCAGCCATTACCGCCGCTTGTCAGTGTCTGGTTCTGCACAGACTGCATGTCAGCTTTGTCATTGTTCCTGATCCTTCCTCCTAAATATCCTAAATGATCTTTACAAAAGTGTACTTTACTCCAACAGAAGTAAAGTACAGAACAGGAACTTTTACTCCCCGTCACCCCACCATCCACTCACCATTCATCCACCACAGCCAACCAACAGCGTTTCTCTTCACTTACACCCTCTGTCCCTGATAAATACAGTATCAACCAACCAAACACATGGGACACCTGAGGAACCACTTTCAAGCATCATAACAACTGTCTGGGCAACCATAGCAGTTACTTAGCAACCACCTACGATACCATTGCTTGCCTAGCAACACCATGGCAACCACCAGTAACCTTTTATCAATAAATAAAAAAATAAACTGAATGTCCTTCGTTGTTTTTGTCATTTATGTATATATCAGTATTATCTCAGGACTTTTATTCTGAAATTTGAACACTTTTTTTTCACTTATAACCCAATATCTGGGTCAGTGATGTCATCAGCCCCGCCCCCTCTCTTTGATCAGACAGAGTCTGTATGCAGGTTGATCATGTTCAGGTCGACAGAGCAGTAAACATGCACTGGAAGCTCCTTTGGCATTTAAACTGGAAACCAGTGAATTTGAGCTGTTTTCTGAGCTGTATTACTGATATTTCAGTTATGAAGTCCAGAAGACATGTAACTGTCCACAAATTCTGGATCTCCAGTTCTAAGAGTTCACAGAACAAAGGTCTGCACAAATTTGTTGTTTACTCTATTAAAATATTATTGCACTTCTCTAAAGGTTCTATGCATTATTCCAGATCAGGCCGGGTGTGTCAGGGCCGGAATGGTGTTGATATCTCAGAAAATGAATTATGGAATGATGAATTATTTCTTATCATTTAAGATCATGAGTGTCTCTCCCTCCATCTCTCTCTATCGCTCCAGAAACACTCCGTCCGTTTTCTGTGGCTGTACGATGAGGCGGGATCGCTTATTCCTTTTGGGGGACATCCCCGTCTCCATTTAGTGAACTAAAGTGTGTGTTAGAGACAGAGGGGCAGGGGAGGGGGGAGGAGTTTGAAACGCTCCTGAAGTGTCTCGGAGCTGCTGATGAATGTGCTCTTTATTTGGGCCGTGTGTGTGTGATCACTCTCCTCTCTCAGATACTAAAAACTCACTTCTCCATTTCTACAGCTTTCATCAGCCTCTCACTCTCCCTCCGAACTGAAGGAAGTTCTGGATGATTTGTTTGATGGTGTGTGTGTGTGTGTGTGTGTGTGTGTGTGTGTGTGTGTGTGTGTGTGTGTGTGTGTGTGATGCTGAGCTATGTGGCTCTGTAATGTGCTCAGCTGTGGGGAAAAGTGTGTTTATTCAGATAAGCTAATGTTCACAAAAGCACGGCTGATCTGGGTGGGTGGGTGTGTGTACGAGTGTGTGCAAAATGCATGCTTATGATGAGCATGTTTTCTGTGTGTGTGTGTGTGTGTGTGTGTGTCTGTGTGTGCACACTTGGGGCTTGGCATTAAGATTGGTGACCTTAGGCTCATCCTGAGACATTTCATGCCAGTGTGGGATTTGAACCTGCAATATTCCACCTGCAGGAGACTTAAAAGCACTCCTGAAATTCAAGCTGCCCAGCCCAAAGCTGTGGGTATCCATAGGGTCATCCAGAGACATTTCATGCCAGTGAGGGATTTGATCCTGTAACCTTCTGCATTCGGGAAGCTTAAGCACTGCTAGAGTTCAAGCCAAATCTTTCCAGAAGGTGACCTTAGACTCATCCAGAGACATTTAATGCCAGTAACAGGACTTCAACCATCTGCTTGGAAGTGGAAGCCACAGCTTTCCACGTGGCTCCCCATCCCAGTGGTGGGGATTGGTATTGAGAACGGTGACCTTAGGTTCATCCAGAGACATTTCATGGCAGGCAGTGATTTGAAACTGCAATATTCTGCAAGCAGACCGTGTAAACACTGCTGGAAGTCACGCTGCGTCTTTCCAGAAGCCTCTCAAGCCCAAATACATTTTAAGGGTGGGATTTGACCCTGACACCTCTGTTAGACAGGATGCTTAAATGTTAGACAGGATGCTGCAGTTCAAACCACAGCTTTCAAAAGCCTTCATTGATCAGTGGGTTGAAGATAGGCTGATTGAGTGGAATCAACTGTTGCTGCTGGTTGTTGAGAATGAACACCTGCAGCCACACCGGCCTGTTTTTGAGACCCCCGCATTAGGTTCACCCAAGGAGGTTTTATCCCAGTGAGGGATTTGAACCTGCAAACCACACGAAGGATGCTTACACACTTTGGGGAGGTAAAGCTGCAGCTCCCGAGAAGGCTACTCAGTAAAATGCTGGGGATTTGGCATTGAGAATATTGACCTTAGGCTTATCCAGAGGTCCCATGCCAGTGAGGGATTTAATCCTGCAACCATCTTTATCCAGGAAGCTTATGTACTGCTTGAGTTTAAACTGCATCTTTCCAGAAGGTGACCTTGGACTCCTCATGCCAGTCAGAGATTCAACTTCAGCTGGACGTTGGACATTTGCAGCCTTCCAGGAGGCTCCTGCGGGTTTCCTACGAATGCTGGGGGGCTTCAAACCCCACTTTGTGATGCTTGGCATTGGTCGTAGTGACTTTAGGCTCACCCAAAGGGCCCTATTATACATAAATTGCATTTTGTATGCAGATTATAAGATGTGTGTGTGGCCAATTGAATGCCTGTGTCAGCAACTGGTGCACCTTAGCGTAATTAATATTTAGACGAAGTGTCTGGGTACTTCAGGACATTTAATGAAAGTGCACCTGCCTTGGTGTGTGTGTGTATATGAGGTTAGACGGCTGTACTTTTGCATGCAAAATTAATTGCCTGTCTGTTCAAGTCATACGCAATGAATGCAATTATGATTAAACCGCAGTGGTATCCCCACAGGCCTTTACACAGCAGGACACGAGCAGTCGTAGAGGATGAAGGCTGAGAGTGACTCACTGTGTTGTTCTCCTTAATAGCTTTTTGTTTCCTCTTGATCTGACTCACTCCCTCCTATAAGAGCAAGAGCTTCAACTAGAACCACTCCTGGCTTTTCGTGCTCAGCGCTCCAAGGGGAACCCTACTTTGATGGCAAGTACGGATTCGGCCTGTCACTCCAAACGTCAAGAGACTTTGCAAATCGGACCGTTTCCAGCTGCGTGACCTTCTTCATTGGTCCTCGTGGGCACAGTCCATCCCGAACATATGCTATCCTGGAACACAAAGGTTCCTGACATTTCTTGCTGGGCCAATGAGGGGATTGAACCTGCAACCTTCCACACGCAAGACAATTAGGCAACACTGGAGTTCAAGTCGCAGCGTTCCAGAAGGCTTTTAATGTTGTGGTTGCTGCTGAGCTGGCATTATTCTGTGGCCTGCATTGAAACCTAAGTAACCATTCAGAAGCCAAAAAGCTTTTTAATGTTTAAATGACTCCATCTGAAACCCATAAAGTGCCCTTTGAAATCCTATTTTTAAAGGGCACTCATCTGTGAGTCGAATGAAGAATGCCAGCAAAGCAGCAAGTGTGTGTGAGCCTGTGTGTGAGTGTATTTGGCTTTTTGAGGAGACCAGTATTATGGAAAATGAGAGCATTTGGTGCTGTGGGGGGGTTTCACTGCTTTGTAAGGAAAAGTGGAAAGATTGAGAAAAGTAAAAGATTAAAGGAATATTTTGGGGGAAAATATTCTTTTAAATGTCCCAAATGTAGTTGTTCAGGCCAGGTTTAGTGTAATTGTATCCTCATTATCCATTAGATCAGCTTCACCAGGCTTCCACCCTGATCTTCAATGGTCAGGACCCCTCAGGACCACCACAGAGCAGCTATTATATGGGTGGTGGGTCTTTCTCAGCACTGCATGGTGGTGGTGTGTTAGTGTGTGTTGCGCTGGTACGAGTGGATCAGACACAGCGGTGCTGCTGGAGTGTTTAAACACTGTGTCCACTCACTGTCCACTCTATTAGACACTCCTACCGAGTGTCTCCACCTTGTAGATGTAAAGTCAGAGACAGAAGCTCATCTGTTTCTGCACAGTTTGTGTTGGTCATCCTCTAGTCCTTCATCAGTGCCCACAGGACGCTGCCCACAGGACGCTGACATTTCACTCCATCAGTGACGTTTTGGGGTTTAAACACTCCAGCGAAGACATGGGAAGGGAGGCGGAGGTACGTGCAGGTGTTTTGGATTTAATATAATAAAGAAACAAACAGAATACAAAAAACAAACAGACAGAACATCGATAAGAGAACCAACCGCGTGCAAACATACATACAACACAACACAATCACCAAACAACACAACAAAGGACTGACAAGGACAGACTGAAACAAATACAATGAGAACATCACTCACACCTGGAACTGGATAATGAATGGAGTGGGTAGCAAATGAGATACAGGTGGGAAGGGGCGGGGCAAGGGTGGAGACAAGACCAAGACAAGACACGTGTGCTCAGAAACACGCGAGGGAAAGACAGCAACAATGACGAGGCGGGAAGGCAGGAGAAGACCTGGATCGATACATGACAATGTCAGTGTGACTGCGGTGCTGAGAATGACCCACCACCCACATAATGGCTGCTCTGTGGTGGTCCTGTGGGGTCCTGATGATTGAAGATCAGGGTGGAAGGAGGAGAATAAAGTCTGCAGAGAAACAGATGGACTACAGTCTGTACAGCTGACCACGTGGACAGTGAATGGAGAAACAAGGAGTGCAGACATGACCATATATCAGCGACTCAATCATCTTTGAAATGCGAGTGAATCATATGTGACAAATGCCAGAAGTGTCTCAAACATTCAAGTCTATTCAAGACTAATCCTTTGGAAACGGATAAATGTCAACATTATTACAGGAAACGTACGGCTCAGTCCGGAATCCTCCTAATGTGCTTCTTCTTTCTTGCTTTCTTCTAGCCACAGTTCTTTTTTTTCCCCTGCTTTTTCAACATTGCTCTCCATCGTCTTATGCTTATGTATGGAAATTGTGACTAAAATAATACACACTGTTGAACTCCCGTTGTGACATTCAGCCGCAGAGTCGTACCGGCATGCTGAGATTCGCTGAACAGGGTAATCGCTACACACTTACAACACAATTACAATCAGCAAATAGGGCTGTAGCACATCTGCAGGGGGCTGCTGTGTTAACCCCTAATTTACTATAAACACAGGCTTGGTTGTTACATTCAGGCCTGCAGGTTTGCTGAATTCCTTTATTTTTGGGTTTAAAAATTAAAGATGAGTTAAATCCATTTCTGTAGAACCTTAAACGGCTTCCGTCTCTCCTACTTCATTTACTTTTGTCGGTTACTTTTGGGCGCCTTTCCACCAGTGTGGAACAGGTTCCGTTCTGGTTCGCGAACCGAATTTTGAACCGTTCAGTGCATTTCCACCAACAAAAATAGGTTCCATGCTGCTGTGGGCGTGTCCAGTTGTACAGGAGCAATGACATACCATTCATTACGTACATTCTTGTCTTTAACGTCTTCTTATCACTAAAAGTCAAATCTTTATGGAGAAATACAAACGCTCGCAGGCAGTCTATACATGTCATCATCTTCTCACTTCCATTTACTGAAATTCTTTTGGTGTAAAATCCTATTTTAGAACCCGAGCTCTGCACTTTCAGGGCAGTTCCATACTGTTTTTTAGGTTTCATATCTCAGAGACATGAGACACATCATACCAAACTAGAAGACCATCCTCCTCAATGTGTGACGATCTATAAGTGATCAATCCAACTTGGAAAATAGTTTAAATTCCAATGGAGCTTCATGTGCCTGTTCCCTGATCTGTCCATGTACCTGCTCAACCAGCAGACAGACTCTGACTGGTCAGAGAGGGGGCGGGGCTGATGATGTCACTGACCCAGATATTGGTGTGCAAATGAAAATGAGAAGAGAGGGGTTTCCTCTTGTTTTTGCTCACACAGTGTGCAAATTGTAGAATAAAAGTCCTGAGAAGTATTTTTGTAGAACGTCTTTATTATAAATATCCATGTTAATCTAAATAAATCATCATGATTCTTGTGTTTTCAGCTCAAAAACAGCTCCAACATGATTTCTGAGATACAAAGTATGTGTGACTGTCTCCTATGAGTACTTTATTTTTGGCGGTTAAGAACACATCAAACAACGAAAATGTTCTGACTGTTACCAGTTGTGTAGTGGCTTAAGTGATCCTTCAGAACATTAGTGGTGCAGAACCTGAGACAGACCAGAACCAGATCACCACGAGATTTTTTTTAATAATAGGAGGACTTTCAACTGAACATGGAGTGGAACAGGTAGTCAGGTAGCAGAAATGGTGTTTTTTTTAGGGAAGCCAGTGAAGAGGGTGCTGCAGAAGGATTAGATGAACGCATGAGCTTTGACATCTTTTCCAGAGCTGGGAAAATGAGAGACACTGAAATTTCATTGATTTCAGAAGAAACTATGTATGAGCAGGTGTCCAAATACTATTGTCCTTTGCATTGGAGTAACCATGTAGTTTCCTAGCATTTTAATTCAAGGCAACACAAATTGAGGCTTTATAGAAGACGTTTCAATGTTTAAACACTATATATATATATGTGTGTGTGTGTGTGTGTGTGTGTGTGTGTTGTACTGGTTCTACAAGAATGGATCTACAAGGTGGAGTAACTAGATAGGAGTGTCTACTAGAGTGGACAGTGAGTGGACACAGTGTTTAAACACTCCAGCAGCACTGCTGTGTCTGATCCACTCATACCAGCAACACACACTAACACACCACCACCATGTCAGTGTGACTGCAGTGCTGAGAATGACCCACCACCCACATCATAGCTGCTCTGTGGTGGTCCTGTGGGGTCCTGATCATTGAAGATCAGGGTGGAAGGAGGAGAATAGAGTACGCAAAGAAATGGAGTACAGTCTGTAACTATAGCAATACTAAGTAATAAGGTTATGGTCGATTGGTGTATATAAGTTATAGTTTCACAGGAGTGATTTTTATTGATGTGACAAACTCCAGAACTCACTCTTTGCTGCCAATTATCACAAATTGCTTATTCCTGCTCACAGTGGGTTATTGGGTTTATTGGACTTTTATTGCCAGTAACGGCACAATTATATGCAACTTTGACATAATAGACGCCTAATTATGTGCTAATGCACGTCACGATTGATTAGTGTTAATACATCGTGAAAAAGAAACATTTGGAAGTGTCTAATTTGGGCTTTTTTGAACAAAGATTAAAACTTTAATTACACCAATTTGAGCTCGTTAATATAAATGTAGTCTAATTGCAACCATTTTATATTTAATCTTCAATAAAAGGGAAACCATAAGTGAACTAAAAGTAAACTAACTGTTAGACGTAGGCCTTCGGCTCACGTTTGTTCTGGAAGATGTGAGAATCAGGTCTGGAAGGAGTTGTCCTTTCAGAAGAAGTGCGAAATGAAGGGGTGGCACCTGTGGAGAGCAGAAGACAATGCATGACCCTGAATTTTGTTTTACATTTAAATGATACGATCATCTTGTGTGTTGATCTTGATGCTCAACCTGCATACAGACTCTGACTGATCAGAGAGAGGGGGCGGGGCTGATGATCAACCTGCATACAGACTCTGACTGATCAGAGAGAGGGGGCGGGGCTGATGCTCCACCTGATCATAGATGGTTCAAAAACCATGTTTCTAATAGAGATGTGTAAAGAACATTTACATCAGCTTCTTCCGTCAACCTATTAGACTTTTGAAAGCTTCACTCACACATATCTATTTCAGACATGCTTCATTATGGAGCCACAAGTGGTTCTTCTACACCAGAGCTCAAGAAACCCTTTAAAGAACCTTTATTTTTCAGAGTAGCACCACATTCAGCATCTAAATTTGATTCTGATTTAGATGCCAAACAGTCGGAGCTGGAAACACACGAGACAAACAGAAGACAATGCCTGTGTGGTCTACAGTGAGTAAGATGTGGTCCTTGCTTTATGGGCAGCTGCTTCCAATAGTGCCACGTTCCCCGGGTTCTCACTGGGATGGACAGTACTAAAGAGCTGTGTTTAGCCTGCAACTACAATCAGCTGGAGCCAAATCAATTATTCCCTCCCAGAGATACAGAACAACCCTCTCGCTGAGAAAATGAATCGCAAAGAGACTGTTCATCTCAGCTTTTCTCTTTCATATGACCTATTAATTAAAACACACACACACACACACACACACACACACACACACACACACACACACATACAAAACCAATACAGGGACACAGCTAACCAGTGAATAACGGTTATTGGAACCCGAGCCAAAAGGCTTCAGCAAACATGAGCTGATGTCCAAGCATTAAATATTCCCGGAGGGGTGGGTTTGGAGGGAGGTTTGGGGGGATGTACGTTATTAAAGAGATGTGTCACGGCCCACTGAGCCGAATGCTGAAGTCGTAGATTTTAGCGACTGATCTGATGCCGCTGGAGAATGGGACTTCTCGACTCTGAACGGGCTAATGAATTAGATTGTGTGTTGTTTTTTATGCTCAGTGGCAGTCCAGTCCAGCGCTGGGATCGTCTCTGATTTATGACCTCATGCTAACAAGGCATTTTTAACGTCCAGGCAACAAGCTGCGATTAACGTAGTGTCCTACAGTGTTGCATTGTGCTGCGCTGTACTGTACTATACTAAACTATACTTTACTATACTACGTTATGCTATACTATAGTATACTATCTGACACTATATTATATGGACTGCTATACCATATGACTATACTGACTATACTATACTATACTATGCTATACTATACTATGCTATACTATACTATGCTATGCTAATCTATGCTATACTATACTATGCTATGCTAATCTATGCTATACTATGCTATGCTATGCTATGCTATACCATGCTATACTATACTATACTATTCTATGCTATACCATACTATTCTATACTATACTATGCTATACTATACTATGCTATACTATACTATACTATACTATACTATACTATACTGACTATACTATATTATACTCTGTTATACTCTACTATATTTTTCTATGCTACATTATACTATACTATAATATACTGGCTATGCTAAACTATAGTATACTATACTACACAATTCTATACTGACTATACAATACTGTACTATGCTATATTATACTGACTCTACTAAATTATACTATGCCACACTAACTATACTGTGTGTGTGTGTGTGTGTGTGTGTGTGTGTGCGTGTGTGCGTGTGTGTGTGTGTGTGTGTGTGTGAGATTGGGTTAAATATGGAGAACAGTGTGATTTTAAACTGTTGTTCTTTATGTTCTTTTCTTTATATTTCTTTTCTCTTAACTAGAGAGAAAACCCAAATTTTAAACGTTGCTGAAAGTAACTGAAAATGTTGTACATAATTTGATTGGATGACAAGCTTGAAGACAGAAATCGGAAGAAGATGAATATAAAATCATCATTTAATGTCATTTCTTTCCTTTTTAAGAACAGACAGAATTATTGCACTGCTACTCACTGCTGTTAGTCCATCCTCTAGTCGTTATCAGACTCCATGAGAGAATATTTTTTGCAATTTCGTAGTTCTGTAATCATCCCGTCACATCACTGCCAAGAAAGAATCCCAAGGTCACGCTCCGTTTTCTCTCTGGGAATCTAATTTTCCCTTCTCAAAGCTTGTTCTTCTAGTTACCTGAAGTTTCAGTCAGGGTCGATCCTCGTCAATGCTGAAATGATAATGCAGGAAATCACAAACCATGATTAAATAAGCCCCTTTGCATGACTCAGATGTGGTTTGATTTGAGGGACATGCTGGACAAAAGCTATGACACCAGCTGGTATATTGTTGTATCTATACTTTAAAGGGCAGCAGCATTACTTTACTTTAAAATGAGGCTAAAACAGAGTCACTGTATGGCTGAGAATGAACCACCACCCACATATTTCCATGCCCTGCGGTGGTTCTGTATGCTCAGTGGAGCTGATTTAATAGGTAGTGAATGTAGAGACAAGGAGGTGGTCCTAATGTTATGGTTGATAGATGTATTCATGGGCAACAAATACAGTAGGCGGTTATACATTGTATAACAAAATACTGTATAAAAATACAGTCTTAAAGTCATACAGTGATAAAATGTAACCCACATGGAAATACGTCAAAGAAGGCATTACCACCCACAGTGGACAACACAGTGGCAGGCAGCATCTGGCTAGAATTGAAGTGAATAGAAGTGACTGAAATTACATCCACATTCAATGCAAGAGCCCCACAAACATATCCCACAGCTCAGTGCAGTGTTTTATATCTTCTGTGGGATATAGGAGCAGAAGACCCACCAGAGTTCCTCTGTTAACACAACAACACCAGACACAGTGCCTCATCTGGGCTTGTGAGGTTGCTAACTGGACCCAAGAGAAATGGCAACATGCGGCGTGGTCTGATGATTCATGGTACCAATCGTTTCAGGCTGATGGTAGGGTTTGTGTGTGGTGCAGACCCCATGAAACCATGGACCCCAGTTGATAACAATGTTACATGTCGCTGGTGGTGATTCCATACTTGTGTAGGGTGCATTCTCATAGCATAGGTTGGGTCCACTGGTCCGCCTAAACATGTTATTGACCAGATAAGACTATCATTGCAGCAGATACTTCAAGTCCTGTAACTTTAAGAGGGACCTCCATGAGCATCACTGAGCCTTGGTTGATTCACTGGTTGTCCTTCTTTGGAGCACTACAGGTAGGTACTGACCACTGTATATTGGAGGTCCCAGTAGGACCTCTCTGATGTTCTGGAGATGTTCTGACCCAGTTGTCTAGAACATCACAGTTTGGTTCTTGTCAAAGTGTCTCAGATTCTTACACTTGCCTGAATTCTACACAGATTTGCTCTCCCTTCTCTCTCTCTCTCTTTCTCTCTTCTTGTGGTCTCATTATTTCCTCTCTTTTCTCCATCTATTTGGCAGTCTGAGACTTTAGTGTGCCCTCGCCATCTGCACCAACACAGCAGTAAATTTAGTAGTGTGTGTGTGTGTGTGTGTGTGTGTATACTTGAGCATGTGCATGTCTTTCCTGAGAAGAAAATGATCATTTGGAAAAGACAAAATCAATGAAACAGAAAAGAGAAGGGAGTGTGTGTGAGGCAAAGTGGCTACTAAATCACTTACACACACACACACACACACACACACACACACACACACACACACACACACAGTAGTAGTATTTTGATGGCAGTGAGGCATCAGACCATGAGGAGCATTTTTCTGTGCAGTTAATGAAGAGAGAGAGAGAGAGAGAGAGAGAGAGCGAGACAAAGAGACAGCGTGAGGGAGGGAGAGAGAGAGAGAGAGAGAGAGAGAGAGAGAGAGAGAGAGAGGCAAGTTCAAGTAAAGTAGAAAGGAAGGAATCAGTGAAAGAGAAGTAAAAGAGTGTGAAAGAATGAAAAGAAAGGCCGGAAAAGACAGAAAAAGAAAAACAGAATCAGAGGCATTGTAGGGGCACCGTGTGTGTGTGTGTGTGTGTGCGCGCGCATGTGTGTGTGCACATGGAGAAGAGCAGACGCGACAGAGCAGGAGAACGATTGTACTAAATGAAGTGACCTGCAGAGAGAGAGAGAGAGAGAGCACAGCACGGCACAAAAACAGCAGCAGAGCAGAGAAACAAGAGCAGAAAACACACACACACATCCACACACACACACACACACACACACACACACACACACACACATACGCACGAGCAAGAAGATCTGCTGCCATACACTCGCACCGCTCCAGATGGCGAGGAACGTGTGAGAGGCCACACAACGCTCAGAGAACGAGAAGAAGAGGAGGAGACCGAGCGGAGGAGGAATCAGGGGGAGGAGCTTGTTTGATTGCCAGGGAAAGGGGGAGGGGCTTGGCGACAAGTTGATTGAGGATTTTGGTTTTTCCACTGACTCGTGTTTTAAGCAGAGGAAGAAGTGCGAGACCACGAGCCGGAGACCACCACTGACACCAGGGCTATAAAGAAGAGAAGAGCGAGAGAGACGCTGAAATCAGAGCACGTCAGAACAGATTTCTCATCAGCGGCGGTCGGCTCTCCTGCAGGCGAGAGCTGTGTGTGCTTGTGCGAGAGAGAGAGGGAGAGGAAGCGCGAGAGCGAGCACTAGTGTGAAGTGTAGCCTTCGCACCAGGCAGGTGCTCTTACTCACCCACAGGAGCGGGCAGCTGAGAAGAGAGAGAGAGAGAGAGAGAGAGAGAGAGAGAGAGAGAGAGAGAGATTGCTAGAAGAACGAGAAAGATGATGAGAGAGATGGAAGAAAAGTTAAAGCAGAGAGAAAGAGAGAGAGATTGAGAGAGAAAGAGAGAAGGACAGGGAGTGTTGATTGAGAGAGAACAAGAGGAAAATGATAGAGGCGAGAGAGAGAGGTGACCATACTGGACACGAAGGATCAAGCTCACAAGCTTCGAGAAGGACGCCAGCGATAGAGACTCTAAAGACTACAGCTCCGTGGCTGCTTGCTGGACCCATTGCCACTGAAGCAGCCGGCACGAGGATTGGCCAGTGAGCAGCAGGCTTGCACCACTGGAGCGAAAACTTCACGGACAAGCCGGAGGAAGAGCAAAGAACAATCCGGATCAGCTGTTCCCGAACATGAGTCAGACAGATGTAGTGGTCTGGCATTGAGCCACTTGATCCCTCTCTTTTTAACCTTCTCTTTATCTGTGTCCTTGTTTCACCCGTTCCCGCTGCTGCCGCTCAATCAGTCCTTCCCTCCTGCCTCTCTCAGAATCACCCTTTGCTTCTTAATATCTCTCGTCCATCTTTCTGTACTGCTCTGTGTGTGTGTGCATGTGCCAGTGCCAGTGTTTGACGAGGCAGAAGCTGAAGGTTGGTCAGAAAAAGCCCGCAAGCTTCCTTTTTCTATTCCTAGCCCAGTCCACTTAAGGCATGCTGACCTGATGGACTGAGAGAGAGATGGAGAGAGGGAGACAGGGTGAGAGTGATAGAGGTGGAGAGATGTAGCTTAGAGGTGTTTTGTGTTCGTGCCAGGTTGTTTGGGAACAGTAGCCAGTGGGCATGAATTGGCCTTCTGCATGGGCTGCATGAGACAGGACGCGAGACGTGCTCTAATTTTCGGTCCGTGTGAGTTTGAACACATGCTGAATGGGTAATGTGCTGTTATCAGTAGTAATAGACTTTGGATGCCCTTGTGAGGGATTAACGTTGCGTCAAATTGAAGCGAGCGGGAACAACTTATCGGCTGTAAGTTTTATTACTGGCTTGTTCAAAGCTGCTACTCTGGAATCAGAGCTCTTTCCTCTCAGTGAACACCTCTTTGGTCACCTCAGTGCTGGGATCCCTGCATGTTGCATGCCTATGTAAGGAAAGTGTAGAAGTGTATGTTCACAAGTTCACGTGATATGTTTTGACGCTGATAGAAAGTAGTGTTTATTTTAGAGCTCGCCTTAGGTGCCAACTGTCCCAGCATCATTTTTGGTCACCTCAGTGCTTGGCCCCCTGCGCATTGCCCTGCTGGAGCCCCATGAGTGCCCCGGCCACGGAGGCCTGGCTGGGAGATGAAGCCGTTGTGCCCTCTGCTACTCTAGCGGCCCTGTGGGCCCTCATGGCTCAGGAAGGCCCCTGTCCCCCCGGCCCATTCCCCTCCTCCTCTTCCCCACCTCCTCTGGGGCCCCGCCATCGTCGTCGCCTGGCGCGCCCCGGGACACCACGGGCCAGTGCTGCTTCATCCCATCGGCTCTCTCCTTTGGCCCTTCTGGCCCGGACTCGTCTGCACGGCCTGCGTCAGGCCTGCTCCCCGGCCAGTTCTTTGGGCCGCCGTGCCTTCTGGACGCTGGCCCTTTGCACTTCTGTAGGTTTGCTGCTGTCCTGGTCATCCAATCGGCTGCTGTACTGGCTGGCCTTCCCCACACACACCCGAGTGCACACAGAATGGGCGCGAGAACTAGCTTTCCCCACTGTCACCATCTGCAACAACAACCCAATACGCCTCTACCACCTCACCAAAAGCGACCTGTACTTTGCTGGCCACTGGCTGGGCCTTCTCCTGGCCAACCGCACAGCCCGGCCACTGGTCCTGGACCTGCTACATGAGGAGCGGCGGGCTTGGTTCAGTAAACTCTCTGACTTTCGCCTCTTTCTGCCACCGAGGCGCTTCGAAGGAACCAGTCTGGAGTTCATGGACCGGCTGGGACACCAACTGGATGATATGCTGCTGGGCTGCAAGTACAGAGGAGAGCCGTGCGGTGCTCATAACTTCTCTACTGTGAGTGTTCATCTCTCGCTATTTCTAAATACCGTATATCTCTCTCTGACTCTTTCTTTTCATCATTAATATTGCGGTCTTGTCGTGGTACTTGTTGAAGTAGCAGTGACGTATTGCAGGGAGGTATATCTGTGTGCTCTGCTGGTCTCTGTAGACTTGCCTCTGTGAGTGTAGACTTGCATGTCTTTGCCTTTTTCATCTGTTAAAGGAACTGTTCAGAAAATTAATGGTATTTTACATGAGGTTCCTCTTATCTCCAATAAGTTTCACGCTGAATCTACACAGAGACTTACTAATGTGTTTTTTATTTATCAGTATGTACTATTGGACTCTAGGCCAGTATCTACAGATTAATGATTCCCATACTTTATCTGATCTGGTTCAACTCAGCCCAGCTTTTGTCCGAACACCCGGATAGCAAAAATCGCTCGGGCCAGTTTCGGGGCCGCATACATCACGCTGAGTGTGAGTGTCATTGGCTCAGCTTTGGTTTAAATTCAAGTTCAATTCTGGCCCAAATGCTCAGCTCACATCTGGGCCAAGTGCTGCATGTTGGTTGCTGAGTGTAATACGGGAATTGATCTGAGCAGCTGTTGCCAACACCCCAAATAATATGGGAATCGGCCCGTGCTGCTTTTGCCAGCTCTCAGGTCGCCAGTATAATGATGAGTCTCAGCCTATAATGCCATAGATCAGCCAAGTCTGGACCAATTCTTTCAGCTGTCTGGGCAGGAAGGTCATCAAACCGATGAACAACAGTCCTCCAGGACTTGTAACAACTACTCACTGTGTTTGGTCCATTTTTACAGATAATGTTGTTTCATTGGTATCTGTTTGACATTCGCTTGACATGCATTGAGACCAGTATGTAATGATACAAACCAGCAACACCAACAGGCAGTCTCTGGTTGGGTTACACCTCCCGACTCTGGCTTCGGTAGTAGATTAGTAGAACAGTTCTCACCCGGGACCACGAATGGAATCGAATCCTGGATTGACTCTCCCGAAGGCTGGGCTTCCATTCCCTGTGTCTTATGTCACTTTAGGAATAATAAGAAAAGTGTTGGCTTTCTGAAGGTTTCGTGCCAAACCTTCACTTTAAGCTCTGTTTCTCAGCACAGTCCTCGTATATGCACTCCAACTCTGATTCTCTGTGGCTGATCTCTGTGTGAGTTCACTGCCTCTGCGAAGTCTTTAGTCTCATGTGTTCCCTCAGGCCTCGTGTTTGCTGTTTTCTCTGCCGAGCCGTCTTCTCAATGTCTGAAACATATCATTAAGCTTGAATCGTGGCTGCATTTGTTTGCCCTCTATCTCTGCCTGACTCCTCTTGTTTACTCGGCTGTTTCCACCACTGGGATGGGTCAAGCCTTCACTCTGGACTACCAGCAGCTATACATACAGTGCGCTTTGAAGCAGCGATAACATTGAGTGGGTTGATTTTAGTGTAGCTAAGATGTGATCGTGAATTCAGCATAGTTTGATTGCCAAATCTGTAGTGATAGACTGATATTAGAGTATTTGAGGTAGATGTGGTTGAACGGAGGTAGGAGAGAATGGAAGTAGGAGAAGCTTCAGGCTCTCAAACGTCTTACTTCACTACTAGATTACGCTCAGAGTCGGGGTCAGACCGAGTCTCTGACCAGTATACACTACTAAATTACTCTCAGAGTCGGTCAGACCAAGTCTCTGACCAGTATACACTACTAGATTACTCTCAGAGTCGGTCAGACTGAGTCTCTGACCAGTATACACTACTAGATCACTCTCAGAGTCGGGTCAGACCGAGTCACTGACCAGTATACACTACTAAATTACTCTCAGAGTCGGGTCAGACTGAGTCACTGACCTTTATACGCTACTAGATTACTCTCAGAGTCGGATCTGCAGACTAGAGCCAACCAGCACCCCCTCACTAAGGTTTGCATAATGTAACCCTGGTTAAAGATATAAAGCTATAGTTTTGACACAGACAGCACTACATTTCAGATTTCCACATGTGACTAATTATAAATACAATATAATGCAATATTTTCATTGACATTCCTCAGATTGTGAATTGTTTTGTACACTGAAATAGGGAGAAGTGTGTAATTAGGGATTAAGCCTCTATGTTTTCTTCCTTTATGGCAGTGTGATGGGGGTGCTATCACCCCATACAGATCGAACAGGCTCATGCATGTATTTCCATCTGTGTGGAATCGGAGGGAAGTCTGTTTATAAAAATATCCAGATATGTTTGGATGTAGCCTGAGCCAGTCTTTTACTTCCCAACCAGCGTCCACGTGTTTGGATATATTTAATATATCTCCTGAGCCCTCTTTTAGATGGTCAGCGATTCAGCCCCTGGGAGAGCTAGCAGAGTGAAGAAGAAGGTAGAGATGTGTGCACACGCAGACCATGGAACTGAAGCATCCTTTTAATTCGGCAAATGCATTCAAATTCTATTTCCTGTCTGAATCCAGTTCACAATAGCATGCTTCTCTAGTCCTCAGTGCAGAATAGAACATCTGCATTGTGCCTGTGTGTTGTGGGCACACAACGGTGGGCAGGAATGGGCAATATGATTTTATCCAACTTCGGGTATTGCCATAGCAACATCATTTACATTGCTCAAGCTTTACTCTTAACCAAGCTTTAAGTTATACGTGAGTTACGATGTCCTGTACTAATTTATCTCCCTCTGGGTAACTTTATTATTATAATAATATACTCTGAGGAGCAAGAAAACAACTCACGTTACATTGAGTCAGAATTTTACCATGAATGGACCAATCGAAAATCTCCAAAATAGCTTTAATTGAATGCTAACACTGTTTTTCCGCTTGGCAATATGCGCTTTTTAACCTTTAGAACCCTTTAGAACACACAGTTTGTGGGATATTTTCATAGATTGACAAACTTTTATTTTACATTTTGAAATCATTTATAGGAGACTCGAATCTGACTCAAAAATAACATTTTGATATTTGTATGAATGTGACCATGTATTCAGCAACAGTTTTGATAAACTATTTGTAATGATTACATTGGCAAGGATATTTATAATATAGTTCTTCAAAAAACCTGACACTAGTCCAAATAAAATACATAAACCTGTGTATGTATCAGTACGATCCTTTCTCAGGACTTTTATTCTGAAATTTGAAAGAAAGAGAGCAAACAGCCCCTCCCTCGTGTATCAGGTCTGTAGATTACTCTGATCCTGAGTTACGGTTATCTCTTAAGTTGATGTAAACCTTGATGTTTCTGTAATGTAAATTGAAGTCAACCTAACCCTCAACCTACCCCTAAACATAACCTCAGGAAAATCTGTCCATTAATCCCTTTCTTTAGAAGCTCCATGAAAGGTTAAATGTCAGGTCTTGGTACATTCTGAGCTGGTTTGTGTGCATTTGGAAGAACAGCACCAGAACAGGCAGGAGATCAATGTGGAGGGAGGAAGGAGTGCGTGAAAATGGGGCGCTTTAGTCATACGTGTACATATTACCGGAGATGTTGGTCCTCTACATGACAACACAAATATGTCTGGTCCAGTGTCCACTTTGGTGGAGTTCCACAATAACGGTTCGATTGGGAATTCCGAATGCATTCTGGAATCGGTGTCTCCTCTGGTTCGGCTGGAGAATGGGTTATGCTCGAGCACGTGGGTCGAACAACATACGGCGCAATGTCTGACAAACGTTACAAAGAAAAGGAGATACGAGTTTTTATACTCGGCAGTTGTTTCTTAGATCGGTTAAAAAAGTGCAAATGAACAGACAACAGTTCAGTGAGGGAAACAGGGAGATATATTGAAACCTGGATTAAGGAAATGGGATAGGGATTAAGTGAAATATACTATGAAGCATTGCTGTTTTTTTACTTTGACTCAGAAATGGTAATTTGCTCTGATATGATAAGTCTTAGGGTGGAGAAAGAGAGCTTTATAAGGGGATTTAGAGATTTGCATACGGTTGGTTAAGTTGGCATATGGCATCTGGCATATGCTGCCTATAGGAGTGTGTATGCAGGCAGGTACTGGAGCGTCAATTGGCTTGTGTTACCCTGTCACATGTCTCATAACTATGCAGTGGCAACAGATACTTTTAAATAAGGGGGCTACCAAGGGAAGCCTTTAAAGGATGTCTAAGAATCAATTAGAACCATTTTCACAAAGGGATGTGACCAGTTTAACCTAGAACCTGAGATCTGCATTTCGCAGGCAGTTACATGCTGTTATCTCAGGATCAGAGTAACCTACAGACATGATACACATATCATAACACACTACAGGGGTTGGACAATGAAACTGAAACCCCTGTCATTGTATTTCGGGAGGTGTCATGGCTAAACTGGAGCAGCCTTGTGGTCAATCTTCATTAACTGCACCAGTAAGAGCAGAGTGTGAAGGTTCAATTAGCAGGTAAGAGCACAGTTCTGCTCAAAATACTGCAATGAACACAACATTATGGGGGACATACCAGAGTTCAAAAGAGGACAAACTGTTGGTGCACGTCTTGCTGGCGCATCTGTGACCAAGACAGCAAGTCTTTGTGATGTATCAAGGGCCACAGTATCCAGGGTAACGTCAGCATCAACAAGAAGGACCAACCACATCCAACAGGATTAACTGTGGACAAGTGTTTTTTGTCCTTATAAGCAAAAAAAACACACCAAAAAGTTGAGACGCCAGTAATATTTCTACCAAATCAGGGTCAAATTCATCCAAAATGTAAAATTCTTCTCATTTTTATTTCTCAAATGAAGTGAATTTTTGAGTGTTCCAGGATCTCGTGAGAATAATGATATCTGGTGTGTGTGACTGTCTCATATAAATACTCATATGATATTTTGGTGAATAAACGTACATCAAAGTATGAAAACGTCCCACAAAATTGACCTAGGGTTCTAGGTTCTGACGTTCTTTATGGAACCTAAAAGGGTTCTTCTATGACATCACTTAAATATCCCTTTGTAGTATCTGTATGTTTATTTTGTGGGTTTAAACTACAAAGGAGGTCAGAGTTCAGAGAGAAAGTGTGAGCCCCATTCCGTCTCAGGGTCTCTCACCCACTCTCTCTCCCTCTTCTCATGTGAGAAGAGGAACAGAGGCAGATGTTCCTTCTACGTTGCTCTGTGGGGAAACTTCTTTGTGCTCCTCACACTCACTCTTAATTAGGCTGGATGTCACTGAGGTTTATTCTCTTTGCTCTTCATTGACGGTTCTGCATCACTATAGATATGAGCTCTATAGTAAGTCCTGAGTCTGTTTGACTTTTTATTTAACAGAATCAGGGAGTAGGTTTCAGGTTAGAGCTCTTTTCTGCTGGTGGAACAAAAATATAAGTGATCATTCTGGGGATAAAAGGCGTCGGTACTACTGTGAGAAGAAACGGTAGGTTCTTACCACAGGTTTGGACTGGAGCTTTAATTAGAGATGGGATTGTGGTCAGAACCCATACAGCCCTTTCTGTCTGAACATTTCATCATCAAGTTGAGTTAGAAACTGACCCTCAACAAAATTCTATCCTAAACTGACCAAATTAAGGCTGAAATTCTGCTCAAAACTGACCCAAGCCTGACAAAACCGTCTGAAACTGTCCAGCAGAATCCAAAACTGGCCCCAACTGGACAAAACCCCCCACCCTACCCCTACCCCACCTCGAACAAATTCTGTCCAAAAATTATGTCCCCTCCAAATCTGTCCAAACAGACCCTGTCCCAATAAAACATCTCCATAACTGACTGTTTCCCAAAAAAATATCTGTCCAAAAGAAAATTCCGATGAAATTCAAAGACTTCGAAAACCTTTTTGCCTAAAACGGAACATATCTGTTTAAAACTGCCAGAAACCGACCGTAATCCATCAAATCCAAAACGGACTCGAACCCAATAAAATTCGCACATAATTCTGCAAAAATTTGACATTTTTCATGAAACATCCTGACAAAATTCGATCGGAAAATGACAGAAGCTGATGAACTTCTGTTCCAATCTGATAGAATCCTGTCTTTAACTGACCAAAGCAGTAAAATCCTGTCTGAAACTGACCTAAACCTGTCGCCCAAAGTGCTTCACAAATCCTGAAAATAATCAGCTGTTCAAAATGAACCCATCATTCAACATTTATCACATTCATTCATAACGTTCCAACAGCGTTAGATAAAAACGTCTATTAAACGTTGCAGGTTTGATGGAGCCAGGCAGGAGTGATGACTCAGACTGAATCAGATAAGACTTGCAATGTGATGTGAACACCAGTCACTCAGACTGGGACCTAAAGCAGGAGAAGTGCTCTAATGGACTGGTGTCCGTCTGCAGATGGGCTTTTTCCTGTAAATGGACGTTAGCTGGCGAAGACCCCGTCGGACTGCGGTGGGAGTGTATTGATGTAGAGCTCTTATAGCAACACTTGAGCTGCGCTTATCTTTTTGATAGACAAGCGTGAGGATTCAAGAAGATCTCCATGAGCTGGAAACAACAAACCTTCAAGCGAGCTTCAGTAAGTTTCATTCAGCACTTCAACTCCAGGCTCTGTATGTAGTCAGTCTTACGGGGGTAATTATGACCATTGTCCTGCCATTTCTCCTCTTAGCAGCTAAAAAATGAAACAGTTGGGTTATTTGTCTTTATTTGAAAGGATTCTGCCGTTAAAACAAGCAGAAACACACTATAATTCACTTCTCTGTTCTGTTAATGTGATTTAACGGGGCTGTTGTTTACATTTTAAACCAGTGCTGATTCTCTCCTGGGTTTTAAGTCTGACTCAGGTAGTGCTTCCATTGGGATTTTATGGAATTCTATTGTTTATACACAACAAACTGTGTTGAAATTAACTCCTTTTCCATCTTTGCAGTACATAACTGACCTTCAGCAGGTTCTTACGTTAATACACTGTTTTTATCTTTATTATCTCTTAGAACCCGAGAATTTAAGCTTCATATCTTGGGATCGGAGGAACCTACACCCACGATACACATTTCACAACAAACTACCAGGCGTTCCCTGAATAACCAGTTACTCGTTTCCAGCTGAATTAAGTCCCCGTTTAAAGGCCAAAGGAGCCTCCAGTGCATGTTTACATGCTCAACCTGCATGCAGACTCTGACTGATCAGCGAGAGGGGCGGGGCTAATGATGTCACTGACCCAGATATTGGGTCACGGAGGAATATGAGAATGGAGGGGCTGTTTGCTCTCGTTCTCTTTCCCAAATCTCAGAATGAGAGTCATGAGAAGGGAAAATACTGATACGTACATAAATATTAAAAATAATAAAGGACATTCAGGTTTTTTTTTGAAGAACTTGTCAACTTTATTACAAATAACTCATCAAAATCTGTGCATTTTCAGCTAAAAAGCGCTTTGGGTGATGACATCTCGACAGACGTGCTGAGATATGAAGAGTTTTTTGTCCTTATAAGCAAAAAAAAAATACAAAAAATGTGGTGCAAGTAAATGTTTGACCAACACATGGAGGATCTTGGTGACCTGCTCAAACCATGGAGAGGGAGAACTGATACTGAACAACATCCATGGAATGACCCAACAGCCATGATTGCAGACATTCATCGAGCAGTGATGCCCTCCTCCTCCCGTTATTGCCACCACCACTGACAGATGACTGCATGATGCAGAACTACACTGCAGATCATTATGATGACTGCCCTTAACACCACGTCAACGTCACCAAAGTCTGCACAGGTATCATGCCGGGCTGTCCTGGAGTCACTCAGCAGGTGCTTACAGGGTGTGTGTTGCGCTGGTGCGAGTGGATCAAACACAACAGTGTCCACCCACTGTCCACTGTATTAGATACTCTTAACTGGTTGCTCCACCTTGTAGATGTTAAGTCTGGAATGTTGTGTTATATCCGACTCCATACTGAGAGAAGACCTTCTTCAGAGAAGAATTTCCTTTTTTTTTTTTTTGAGAGTCCAAGCACCTAAAACAAAGCCCATTATGTGTGTGTGTGTGTGTGTGTGTGTGTGTGTGTGTGTGTGTGTGTGTTTGGGGGTGGATGGTAGAGTACTCCGTAACCAGGCATTTATCTGAGAAGAAACAGAAATCTTAATGAGCCGATATGCTGAGGACTGTTTGCCTTTTCTCTGGAGCTTTCTCTGAAGTTGTGCGAACTTCCACGAGGAGTTTACAGAAAGTTTGGCTCCTGCGACAGTAGTCAGCAGTCCTGGCTTTGATTTCCTGCAGCTTTCCTGAACTGTGGGAACAGCTGGAGAGGTGGGTCGCCAGCAGGTGAAGTGCGTGTTGGTCTGAAATGAGATGAATTCTATTTTCTGTCAAAGCTTCACACCTACAGCTCCCACAGTTGACGGCTCTCTGCGGTGAAGGAGAGCTGGAGTGGAGAAATGTGAGGAGCTGCTGTCTACTTCACTTTAATCCTTCCTATCACATCCTTTCTTCTTCCAGTCCTTCAATTGAGCGTGTGTGTGGGGGAGCGCGTGTGTGTGTGTGTGTGTGTGTGTGTGTGTGTTTAGGCTTTTATGAGGTCCAGCATTTCCCAGGATGACGATAAAAATGGAAATTTAATTTGGAAGAAAAACATTACACCCTGAGGTTAAAGCTGAATTTACAGTTTCCTCTGAATCCTAAGCGAACTCAGTCGGAGAGGATATGTTTGATATCTTTCATGCAATGTCAGGAACCACGTAAGCACCTCTGTTTGACTGATTTACCAGCTCAAGGCAGCCTCAAGTTGTCCTCTCATTCAGGCCACTCCACTGCCCCAGGCAGCTCTGCTCTGCTGGTGATGCTTTGCAACTTTCCAACCTGTCATAATTAGATAAAAATGACCAAATGTCTGTTATAAACTATAAAACACACTAACTATCCGCTTGATCAACCATACATGAGCCATCTGTAATCCACCTTCAATGGTCAGGACCCCACAGGACCACCACAGAGCAGCTATTATGTGGGTGGTGGGTCGTTCTCAGCACTGCAGTCACACTGACATGGTGGTGGTGTGTTAGTGTGTGTTACGCTGGTACGAGTGGATCAGACACCGCAGTGCTGCTGGAGTGTTTAAACACGGTGTCCACTCACTGTCCACCCTATTAGACACTCCTACCGAGTGTCTCCACCTTGTAGATGTAAAGTCAGTGCTCGCACTGCTTTGTACACTCTTTCAATTCTCTCAGCGAGCTTCAAGAGGCCGTCACCTGAAATGGTGGCTCATCGAGAGAACTCCAAGAGTGTGCAAAGCAGTAATCAGAGCAAAGGGTGACTATTTTGACGAAACTAGAACTTAAAACATGTTTTCATTTATTTCACCTTTTTTTGTGTTACGTACAAAACTCCACACGTGTTCATTCAAAGGTTTGATGCCTTCAGTGAGGATCTACAATGTAAATAGTCATGAAAATACAGAAAACTGAGAATGAGACGGTGTGTTTTATATGTATAATATATATAAAACCTTCATTTTTATTTTTATAAATCAATCTGTTTCTCATTTAACAAACAAAAATGAGTAACGTGTGACATTTCCAGTGTGATCTCAGGCCTTTAGAAAGTGGTCTGACTGACTTTAAGGTTAGGGTTAGTGTAAGTGTTGGACGGAGTGTGTGGGTTGTATGTGTACGCCTGTGAATGCAGCAGCAGCCTGTTATTATATGGTCAGGATACTAACAGCTGTTATTAACAGCATACATTTCTGCTATAAAGTCAAGTTTCAATCACAGAGCCTGCGAGAGGCTGCGAGAGGCTGCGAGAGCCTGCGAGAGGCTGCGAGAGGCTGCGAGAGCCTGCGAGAGGCTGAACAGCTGGACCTGATTATAACGCACGGATATTTTTATACATACATTAAATATCAACACACTAATATCATATTATTATGACCACCACCTCACTGTCCACCTGAGCCCTGTTTACCAAACAGGAGCACACAGTTTCCTGTTCTCCAATGGTCAGGACCCCTGCAGGACCACCACAGGACAGGGAGCAGGTATATCAGTCAACAGTGAACTCATGAATCCTCTGCATTCAGATTAACACTGCTTTCAATGAATGTTTTTCCAGAAATGGGAGGTTTTCTAGATGTCGGGAAGGGGATTTTTTTTTTACCAAGGAAAGAAATCCAGTTTCCAGTTTGTCCAGTTTCTTTTGAGGCTTAGAAACTGGAAGATCAGTGTTAAAAGTCTGAATTTCTTGATAAGTTGCTGCAATACTTTTATTAAACCCCTTTCAATCATAATTATATATGTTGCATATGGTGTGTGTGTGTGTGTGTGTGTGTGTGTGTGTGTGTGTGTGTGTGTGTGTGTGTGTGTGTTGTACTGCATTCCCCCCTGTGTGTAGTGCAGCTGCTGTGGCCCTGACAGCCTATCAGCTCCCATTAGAAACGCGGGGGCTGGATTCTTCTATCTGGGTCCTGAACGTCGCAGTTAATTTCATTAGCACACTGAAACATCACAGTGTATCTCCCTAGGCACACACACGCACACAGACACACAGACACACACACACACACACAGACACACACACACACACACACATACAGGGAGGCCAGATATACACAATACCACCAAACAATCACAAACAGAGGCACATTACCTCTTAATGTATGCAGTTTGCCATCTGGAAATGTATACCAGGGTAAACACAGCGGTGCACAGCAGTGCCGCTGTTCAACTGCTGGTGGCTGTATGCGGCAGCCCACCTCACAGCGTTCCTTCAGCGTAAGTTCAGCTTCAGGGCTCTAAACTTCATCCTCAAGTTGAAGACTTAAAAAAGCTGATTTTTGAGTTGATCTAAGTCGCTTCATGGCATGGAGTCAGAGAGTCTGAACTGTAAGTAAACGTGGTCATGACCAGGTTGACCAGGTGAACTCGTAGAACCCGAGATCCACACTTTCTGGGCATTTCTCAAGATCAGAGTAACCTACAGATATGATACACGTCATCTCTGTGCGCATCCCAGTGCATGTTTACTGCTCTGTCCATGTGTACATGCCCAACCTGCATACAGACTCTGACTGATCAGAGAGAGGGGGCGGGGCTGATGCCCAACCTGCATACAGACTCTGACTGATCAGAGAGAGGGGGCGGGGCTGATGGCTCAACCTGCATACAGACTCTGACTGATCAGAGAGAGGCTGGACTGATGTTCAACCTGCATACAGACTCTGACGATCAGAGAGAGGGAAGCGGGCGGTGCAGCTTTACGCCGGGCTCTGACTGATCAGAGAGAGGAAGCGGGCTAGTGCCAGCTGCATACAGACTCTGACTGATCAGAGGCGGGGCTGATAGCAGCCTGCATACGAACTCTGACTGATCAGAAGAGGGGCAGGGCTGATGATCAACCTGCATACAGACTCTGACTGATCAGAGAGAGGGGCGAGGCTGATGATCAACCTGCATACAGACTCTGACTGATCAGAGAGGGGGCAGGGCTGTCTCCCAGCCTGCACGAACTCTGACTGATCAGAGAGGGGGCAGGGCTGATGATCCAGCCTGCATACAGACTCCTGACTGATCAGAGAGAGGGGGCGGGAGCTAATGCTCGCCTGCATACAGACTCGGCTGGAGTCAGGGAGAGGGCAGGGCTAATGCTCAACCTGCATACACAGACTCCTGACTGATCAGAGAGGGCGGGGCTAATGCTCCCAGCGCCACATACAGACTCTGACTGATCAGGGGCCGGGAGCTGATGATCCCAGCCTGCTGCATACAGACTCTGACTGATCAGAGAGAGGGGGCGGGAGGCACTACTGTAGGATATTATATGGATGTACAGTGTTTATGGGATCTCGTGTCCTGGCAACCAAGTGCTTTTTAGAAAGGAATTTTTGCAACATAGTTTTATGGAAGTTTTATTGTCTGATCCCTTTAGTAAACTGTTTAGACAAAGATTAGCAGCATAAATCCTTCAAATGAGAGGAGGAGAAACATCGAGAAGAACCAACGATTAAAGGAACCCATCTTCTGTGTGTATTATTAAGTGTGTGTGTGTGTCTGGCTGACTACTTTTGGTTCACTCTTGCTTCCAGAAACCTACAGTGGAAAGGCAGCGACGGTCCACATTCTTGCAAGTCAATAAATCCATTAGAGACCTGCTCTGCTTTATGATGCTCCATTTCTCTCCGTCTGTCTGTGCGTCCGTGTGGACTTGTGCACACTTGGGTGATTGAGGCTTTCTGCTTTTGTGTGGATCAACAAACAAAGAGGGCTAATGTTGTATTAATGAACTGTCTGATTTGGCCTGTTTGAGTCTAATGATCCTTTGTGAGTCTGAAGGAAAGTGAATGATCATCAGTTAGAACAAAGGTCACATGTCCTGGCTGTGATTCGGTCGAATCTGCACGTTGATTTTGTGGGTAGCTACATCGGTTTGGCTTTAATCAGTTTAGTGTCTACAACACATAGGTTAATCGTTGGCTTCTATACTGTAATTCAGGGCAGTGTATCGGCAAGTATCTGCGAAACAATACGTATCACAATACAGGGGTCACGATTCCAAATATTGCGATACTTTAGTAAAGTCGTGTGTTACGGTATTTTTACTCCCGAGTCCAGTTTTGCAGGATGTTTTAATAGTTTCACAGACATTTATTCCGCTGGACATCACCATCACGTGAGGAGACAGTCACACATACCACAGATTGTTATTTTCAGATTCTGGGCTGCTCGAATATATGTTTTTTGTATTATTTACAATGCAATACTCCAATGTGTGTGTGTGTGTGTGTGTGTGTGTGTGTGTGTGTGTGTGTGTGTGTGTATTATTTATTGTGCACGATAATGGCTTCAAGCAACTCTCAGGTGATAACATTCAGCTTCATCTTCCTAATTCATGCTGTGAAGCCAATCACAAGGGATATAATCAGGCAATTAAGCGATATAGGTCATGTGGTATTAATGGCTTGTTCCTGACATAATTCAAGTGTTCAAATGGCATCTGCTTTCAACATCTGCATGCAAGTTGAAAACCGATTCATACTGGTGAAACCCCAAGACTCTGATATAAAAATGCAGACCAATAAAAACAACAAAAGCATGTTTCTGAGACATTTCATGGAGTTTCCGTGGGACTGAAAATTTGCATATAAGTTGTGGAAATAAAATTCATACTGGTAAAGCCAATCACAAAGGACTGTAATAGACCAGACCAGTTAAAGCGATATAAGTGTAGCTGTCGGCAGGATCAACCGCTTGTTTCTGATGGGCTCTATGTGTTTAAATGGCACCTGCTTTGAACATCTGCACGCCGGTTGTGAAACTAATTCATACCGGTAAAGCCAAGCACTGGGGACTCTGATATAATACACCAATTAAGCAATAAGGCAATGCTGCCTGTGGTATTAATTGCATGTTTCTGCTGCATTTCAAGTGTTTAAATGGCACCTGCTTTGACTATCTACATGCAGCTTATGCAAAATAATTCATACCGGAGAAGCCAATCACAAGAGACTCTGATATAATTAACTGATTAGGCAATATAGGCAATGCAGTATCATTTGCATGCTTCTAAAACATTTCATGTGTTTTTAAAAGTGCTTTGCACTGAACATCTGCGTGCATGTTGTGAAACTAATTCATACCGATGAAGCCAATCACTAAGGTCTGTGATAGACCAGAGCAATTATTAATAACTTAATATAGGCAGTGCTACAACATTAATGGCATGTTTCTGACACATTTCATGTGGTTAAATGGTACATGCTTGGAACATCTGTGAACGAGCGCTGAAACTAATTCATACCGTTGAAGCCAATCACAGGGGACTCTCATATAATGAACTAATTAAGCAATATAGGCCACGCAGTGTTAACCACACGTCCCTGACATACGGTTAACACTGACATATAAGTGTTTAAATGGCACCTGCTTTAAACACCTGTATGCAAGTGGAGAAAATAATTCATACCGGTGAAGCCCATTACAAGGGATATAATTAACCGGTTATGCAATGTAGACAATACACGTTTATACACGTTTCCTTTGTCTAAAAGGGCTTTGCGTCGAACATCTGCATGCAAGTCGTGAGACGAATTCATACCGGTGAAGCCAATCCCAAGGGTCTGTGTTTCCAGAGCTATTAAAGCAATATAAATGTAGCTGCCTCTAATATTATGATGCATCTCAGCCATATGCTTGGTGTTTAGCAGCCACCTGTGCGTGTCTGCGTGTATTAATCTTTGCGTGTGCGTTTTGCGAGCGCTAAGTGCACGTGTTGACCTTTTGAGTTATTTATATAGACTCGCTATTGATTTTTTCTGCCTCGTTTTGAGTGACCGATCAGCCTGGATGGTTCAGCGATGGTCTTTGTTAATAATTCATCTGAACTTCGCTGCGTCGGCTTCCAATTGCAGCGGAGCAAGACTTTTGCATCTGCATCGTTAAATTGAATTAAACAAAACAATTCTCTCGATTCTTAAACCCACTTACCCTCACAGGACCCCGCAAGTAAGCCCTCCGCGAAGGCCCCAATTTGCTAAAAGCATTTCAATTATGCAACACCGCTCGGTTAGAAGGAAGAGCATGGAAGCTTTTTGACGGCAGCTATTTGAAATATCCAAGCCCTGACCATGGCACATCAGTTACATGTGCTTAAAGGGTCTGGGAATCATATTAAGGGCACATGTGGTTCACTGCTTTAAGGAATATCCCAGCATTCCGAAACGCTGCCCGCAGCCTCTGCAGTGAATGGTTGGTTTCTTTGATGTATAAATAGTTAGTCTGTGATTTTGTTCGGGGCGAAAAATGCTCATTTATGCACTTTAATGAGCCGGTTTACCTCCGTATTATTGATGGGCCGTTTCTGGGTTTTACGGCACCAAGACTATCCACAGCATGCAAGAAATACACCAATCAGCCATAATATTAAGACCACCTCTTTGTTTCTACACTCACTGTCAATTTGATCCACTCCTCTTACCATACAGGAGCACTTTTAGTCCCCTTTTAACCCGTCCTTCAATGGTCAGGACCCCGCAGGACCACCAGAGAGCAGCTATTATGTGGGTGGTGGGTCATTCTCAGCACTGCTGTGTCTGATCCACTCGTACCAGCGCAACACACACTAACACACCACCACCATGTCAGTGTGACTGCAGTGCTGAGAACGACCCACCACCCACATCATAGCTGCTCTGTGGGGTCCTGATCACTGAAGATCAGGGTGAAAATCATATCGATGTTTTTGCACTAGCTGCGGAAAGTTGTGCAACAGGTAGAAACTGTCAGTAAGCCAAGCAGTAAACCGATCTACAAAAATGCTAAATACTGGAGCTGGAAATAGATTTGGGATGTTTGTAAACACCAAAGCGTCTCTGCTTTCTATTTCTTCTCTAATCCATTTTCTCCATAAATGTTTTAGGACTGTGTTTTGTAGCTCTGTCTCTTCACAGAGATGCTGAGATCATCAGGCTTTGAAAGTTGCCTGGAGTTAAATGCATAAGTAAGTAGAGGGAACCCACAACAAGTGTGCGGTTGGAGCACAGAAATCAATGGCTGCTTTTTATAGCATGTCCCATGGTTACTTTAGTTACTTAGATACTGGGCCATTTAGCTCCTACTGTTAAGACCACTGCACCAAAATCCCCATAGCAACTGGGAAATAGATACATAATGTCTCGTGTTAAAACGAAAACACCCTACAGTGACAAACCCGTACATCGGTCTTTCAGTATAAACAGAAGAGCAGCGACAGATGTGACCTATTAAAACTCAGTAAACTGGAAAAAGCTGATGTCTGTTTGTCCTTTTTCAATATTTACCTTTTATTATGGACTAGTTTACACACAAAGCTGTAAGAGTTGACAAAAAGCAAAATACAAATGATTATGAATAATAATATAATTATATTTTTATATTATTATTACTATTATTATTATTAACAACACAAATAATATTTTTTACACCATTTTAATTAAATCCAGGCACCAAAGGGCAAACTATGTTTCATGAGCAAAATATATATATATAATATATACATACATATATTATATATAACATATGTATATATAATTTATGTTAATAAGAACTAAAAACATAGATATTTATTATAATAAGTTATTCAAAAATACTTGACAGAGTGGTCCAAATAAAATAAGAAAACAACCTAAATGTCTTTTAACATAGCAATTATCAGTGTATGTATCAGTGTTCTCCCTTCTCCAGACTTTTATTCTGAAATTTGAACACTGTGTGAGCAAAGAAAGAGTGCAAACAGCCCCTCCCTTCTCGTTTTCCTGTATAGCCCAATATCTGGGTCAGTGACATGATTAACCCCACCCCCTCACTGATCAGAGTCTGTATGCAGATTGATACGAGGACAGAGCAGTAAACATGCACCGGAAGCTCCTCGTCCCACAAAATTGGGCTGGAGTTCAAACAGTTCAATCTAATGAGCAGCTACAGGATGCCAGTGAAGAGCAGTAGAGGATCACACCCTGACTTCCTTGAGAGACATGAAAGTGAAGTTTTGAGATGAGTGACTGGACAAACACCCGGATAGCCTCTGGAGAGAACATCTCGAAGGTTTGGATGTTCTAGACAACTGGTCTCTGGATGTTCTCACATGAGTAGAGAACAATAACTGGCCATTGACATCTACACCAAGTCTTTGGTGACCAGCAAGACCATGCGATGCAGCATCTCAGTCTTGTTGGGGTCAAGTTTCCAGCGATGGTCTGACATCCCTGACAAGACGTCTGTGAGACGTGCCACGACTTGGCCTTTTCTTTCTAGCCAGTGGTCTTAAAATCTGTGCAGAAGATCGAGGTTTGTTTAGAAATGCAATTTGATAATTATACGTCTTTGTGTGGAGAACAAAGGTGTCTTGTTCTTCTGGTTTTTGTCCGACGTTTATTGCTGCGCATAATCAGAAGATACACACTCCCGCATTATGAGCCGGATTGTTGACCACTCTCTTGGGCTTTAAAACAGCGATTATTATGGGCTGGGAGTAGAGTGCGGATGCCAGCGGTGGTATTTTAAACACTTGGAGTAATAAAGCTCACAGTCCTGGCCTCGCTTTATGCTGACCTTCTGGAGCTTTCTGTGTGGCAGGGCAGTAAACTATCGATCTGGGGAGGAAGGGAGGGAGTAGCGGAGTCACTGCGGATAAGAAGCAGGGGGAGTCGAGAGGTCCACAGAATCTACGATCCTATTAACGTTTCCCCCGCTCCTCACACACATCTAATTTTCACTCTGAAAGCATACAAGTGGCCCAGGGGCCGCCGCGGTGAAGAATCGGCATTCGGAGTGGAGAGCACGGTTCGCTTCTCAAGAGCAAAAACTCGCAGAAGGCTGGAATGTGCCTTATAGATGTGTTCTATGGATGTTTTCCATGTTGATGTGCGTCTGTGGCACAGTGGCTGTTTTAATTGGCCAGTCCTAATCTCTTTCCTTGCTGAGGAACCAGTGCACCAGGGCGGTCCACCTCTCCACTCCTTGATATTCATGGGGTTGGCAAGGCATTAAAAACGTGCTCCGCACTCGTGATGGAAAAACGAATAGGCCATTTGGCCATCTGAATTCCATTAGGCCTGCCTGCTCGTTAGCTCTGACTGAGCACCTGTCAGCATTGACCTTGGCTGGAGACCCTTGCTCCAGATGCAGGACAGAAGTTGGATTTCCAAGTCATGGTCAGCTGGACAAGCTTAATTGAAAGATAACCCGAAGGTCAGCAGAAGGTCTTGAGTGTTGAAGTCCTTCTGCACAGTGTTAAGGTTGAAACCATCTTCTAACATACATACAAACAAAAAACAGCTGCTTGTAACCTTTTCTGGAAATGGTCCCAAATGTCTTGAAAATAAAACCTGTGATGAGATATGAGGTTGTGGGTTCGATACCCACTCGTTGAAGCCCTCAGTTCTTGTTCAAAACAAAATGCAACTTTAAAAGAAGGTTCTGTACACTGCAAGTAGCAGTGGTTAGAGTGCTGGGTTATTGCTCACAATGTTGTGGGTTCAAGGCCCCCTTGTTAACATCCTCAGAATCTGTTCAAACCAGGCACAACTTAGAAACATGCTTGTGTTTATACTATACTGTGGTGATTGGTGGGCTGGGTTGTTGCTTTCAAGGTTGTGGGTTCAATACCCACCGCTCTCTCTAAGTAGTAGTTATTACTCACAAGGTTGTGAGTTCACTCCCTACTTGTTAACACTCGAAATCCCTATTCAAAACCAACACAACACAGTAACAAGGTTCTGTACACTCTAAGTAGTGGTGGTTGGAGTGCTGGGTTATTGCGGACAAGGTTGTGGTTTCGATACCCATTTGTTTCAGCTACAGGTCTTGTTAAAATCAAATGCAACATGGAAACAAGGTTCTATACACTCTATGTAGCAGTTATTAAAGTGGATGGCTATTGCTCAGAAGATTGTGGGCTCGATACCCCTGTGTTAACAAAATTAAACCCTGTTTAGACTTAATGCAGTGTAGAAACAAGGTTCAGTACATTGCTCACAAGGTTGTGGATTTGATACCCACTTGTTAGCATCTGTAAGCCATGTTTAAACCAAATGCAGCTTCAAAACAAGGTTCTGTACAATCTAAGCAATGGTGGGAACTGTGCTGGGTTATTGATCAGAAGGCTGTGGGTTCATTACCCATGTCTGCTAAACTGGCACTGTTGGTGACCCCTAATCTCTCTGATCCAGCGGTGCTGTAGCCTATTTTGACTGACCCCAGTTTTATGAGGAGAACAATTATGAGAACTAATGATGCCTTGAAGGACACATTTTTTAAGGTTGTTCTTGGAAAACTGAAAGTGTTTGGAGCTCCAGTTCCATGCAGGCAGGTTCTCAGACAGTCCACACTTGACTTCAGCTCACTGTGCTAGTGGATGTACTCTGGCCCTAAACCCTGGACCTAGAGGGTCCTGTAAGCCCACTGTCAGCAGGGTTAGGAGGGCTGGGCTGAAGGTCAGAAATCTTCTTCTGTTCTCCACCTACACAAGCTTTGCCCAGAGACTAATATGAGCTCCCTGCCCACAGCAGTCTGCTCAGCTTTTAAATGACACTACGTGTGTGGGAGGGTAGGAGCAGGGCAATAAGACAGATTTAATAATGCAAAGAAGTGGAGATATGTGTATTAAATATATATTACAGCTGTTGAGACCTCCTCAGTGAGAGCAGGGTCTACTCATATACTGATATTCATTAGAATATGAAAGAAAATCATATGCAGCACAAATAACCCACGGCCCACCGATTGTATAACTCCAAACACTAATCCGCGGCACGGTTACATGCACCAAGCAGCCATAACATTAGTACCACCAGCTTCATATTGTGTAGGTCCACCCCAGGCCACCTTAAGCTTTAGAACCCTGGGATAATTTTGTGGGATGTTTTTGTATTATGACGTATTTTTGTTCACAGAAAAATGTAAAAGTATGTAATAAGACCAGATGTTGTTATTTCCAGGAGATCCAGGGCTCCTCAGATTTGTCTTCATTTGAGATGCACAAATGAAGTGAAGTTAAATAGACCTGCCTGATGTTTTGGACATGCTCTGACCCAGTTGTTCAGAACATCACACCCACAGTGTTCGTGATACTCACGTGAAACATGGGCATCCAACGTCCAGCAGAATACAGGACATGGACATGGAGAAGTGTGTAAACAAGGTCATGGTTTTATTCCTTGTATGATAACAATAACAACGGCTGTGTTCAGCATTGGGAGTGTTTCAGATAGAACGGTGTTGTGGAGTAATCTTTATTGAGAGCTTACGAGACAGGCTGGCTGTGTTTCTTATACTTGTCACAGAGAGAAAAAGGATGTGCTGTTATCTCCACCCAGGTTCTATGGCCTTCACGGGGGAACTACCAGAGACTGTCTAGGCTGGCTCCTCTCTGTGCACACCTGCTCCCTGTTGAGTACAATGCGTGCAGAAGCTTAAGACTTGCGGATGAATAGTCCTCCACACGACGGAGGGTTTAATGCATGGATTGAGCAACTGATTATTAATTTGATCAAGTTAATTTGTCGCCAGAAAAATGGAAAGATTAATTGGAGGACCTTCCAGTCTGTTCATCAGATGGGTAATTTTGTCAGGCTACACTCAGATGCAAATTCTGAACTTAGTTAGTCGAGTCCGGGTCAGACTCGGGCCAAATGTTCTCAGGCTATATTTAGGTTGGTTTTAAAATCTCAGGCCCAATTAAAGTTGTGAGTTTGCGGAAGTGGTGGAGGTCGGGGAAAGTTTGCAAAGTCTTCCCTTTCAAATTGGAACACATTGGAAACCTCAAGATGTTCACACACTTTTCTTTCAAGAAGAAAGTTCCAGTGTTTCTACGTTTCTCTTGTATAAATGCACCACCATGCCCTCCCTGGACCTCCGGGAGCAGGTAACCAGCGGTCTAGTGGGGGGTTCAGAAAGAAGGGAAACATTTGAGGCCATAGTTCAGTCATCTGAGGAGACTCTTGTTTATTTACTTCAGCTTGAGGACATCCATAGCTTCCAAAAAGAACCCACTGTTGCCATGGAGGCCACAGTCTCTGTTTTCACCATGGAGATAGAGTTCTCTGAGTTTATTTGAGGTAATATGAGGTTCGATGTTCCAGCACAGAGAGCTGTTTGGGTACTGGAGCAAGAGTGATTTCTCATGTGGGGTTCACATGTGGGTTGGCACACCTGTGCTGGGATTTGACCTCCTCGCACGTGATGTGCAGCAGTTAGACTGTAGGGCCACCCTAGAGCTGTGAAATTACACTACATACAACCAGAGCAAATCTACCTTTCTCTACATGGCTTCACAGCCCTAGAGTGGAGTGACTGTCTAACCGCCGAGCTTGTATGTCAACAGATTCAGGGGGTTTGAAGTTTGAAACCCATCAACACCTTCCATGGTCAGTAGACTCCGCAAGTGTTAAAGGGGTAGTTCTAAGCTGCAGGTGGGAAAAACAGTGCATAAGGTGAAGGGGTAGAACACAAGTTAACTCTGGCTCTGGAACCAGTGTATGTATAATGGTTTAACAGCATGAACCACCTACGTCCCCAGGCAAAACACCGCTGTGTAATCTCATTCTGCAACATTCAGCCGTGTTGGTCTTCAAAAGCAGGCAAACACCAGCACAACACACGGTTTGGATGAATTCATTTAGGCGTTTTGCTGAGGTTTAAATAAAATCATATTTTAATTTAATAAAGGCATCATTATTTAAATTAGAATGCATTTCTTTCAAAGGCTGATTTAATCGTCCTCCCTATTTTCCCTCTGTATGATCTGCTTACACCACTGCAGAGATCACAGCAGGACAGAGCGATCATCTTCTCTTTAACTCCTGATTTCACTGATCATTTGCTCGCTTTGTTGGAAGGAAGGGATTTAAAACAGTCCTGTTTTTAAAATAAACACAAACAGATCGGCAAAACGAGACCACCTCCTTCAGCTGACCCTGAACTAACTCGCAGCCAGCTCAGTGGGCAGGACCCTCTCTGTGTGACTCTTTAGAACCCCCTGAACCCTTATATACAATAAACAGTGTAAATGACTCAACATCTACAACGAATATACAATGAACTCTGTGGTATCTTCTGTAAATGACTCGTTATCTACAATAAATGATTCAGTATCTATAAAATCTATGTAAATGATCTATAATTATTTGATATCTACTGTAAATGAATCATTTAGTATCTTTTGCAAATGACTCAGTATAACCTATAAATGATTCAGTATCTACTGTAAATGACTCAATGATTCAATATCTACAATATGATGTATGATTCTGATCAAAATGATTCAGTGTTATCTATAAATGATTCACTACCTGCTACAAATGATTTGGTTTCTACTATAAAACATTCATGGCATTTAGCTGATGCTTATCCAGAGAGACTTACAAGGTTATTGATGGTGTGTTGGTGTTATTTATTGCTCGGCACCAACCACAATAAATGATTCTGCAACTATGATTCAGTTTCAGCTGGAAATGAGTCAGTATTATAAATGATTCAGTATCTATGATAAGTGATTCAGTATCTACTACAAATGATTCGGTGTCTCCAAGAAACGATTCAGTATCTACTATAAATGTCATAATAGTCCTTTTTAAATGAACAGAAAAGACACCCACATGATTCCGGCTCCATTCATGCAACAAGTCTGTCCTTCGATTAACACTTCATTTTTGTCTACAGCGTCGAACCCAAGTCAGCTCCCAGGTTGGCAGAGCGGGGTATCTCATTTCAGCTGGTTTGTTCTATGTTTCTGTTGAACAACCCGGAGCCCTGTGTGACTCAGGTGTGGTTAGTGGGATAACCGTGGCCTTTCTTCAGTCATTTATTATTCCATGGTTTTCAGTGGTGCTGCTGTCATTGAGACCCTTTGATCAGGGGTGGTTGCCGTAGCCACAGCAGTCAGAAAGTGTTTTTCTTAGAAGACAGAAAGAGAGCTGCCTCCACTGTATTACGTTTCTTCAAACTCTATCAGAAAGCTATTTCAACACAAGGGAGTCAGTCAGTCAGTCGTTCAGTCGCTCAATATATGAATCAGTGAGCCAGACACTGCCTACTCCTTCCGTACAGAAAGTGTGTGTGTGTGTGTGTGTGTGTGTGTGTGTGTGTGTGTGTGTGTGTTAGTTGGACACATAATTTGACGCGTAAGTCACACAAAAACCTTGTGTCACCATTTTCTGTCTGTATTTTCTAAACGCTGATCAACCATAACCATGTCAGCGTGTGTTGTGCTGGTTTGAGTGGATGGTACTGCTGGAGTGTTTAAACCCCTTAGTGTCACTGCTGGACTGAGAATGATCAATGACCAATCGCATACAGGGACCTCTCCACCTCAAATGACTGTTCCAGGGGGGTTCACCCAGGACAGAGTGCCAGTCCACATCTGGGCATACAGACATACATTCACTCGCATACACATTCATTCACACACACCAGGGCAGTTTCGAGTAGGCAGTTCTCCTGATCCATGTTTTTGGAACTCCAGAACTCCTGGAGGAAACCCACACAGACACTAGGAGAACATGGAAACTCCACCAGATAAGACCCCAGTGCTTTGAGGCAAATGTGCTAACCAGGCCACTGCACCATCCACGTCCTTTTAATCAGGAGTGCTAATAATTCTTGGTATGAGGTGATCAGATACGGCAGTGCTGCTGGAGTGTTTAAACCTCTCAGTGTCACTGCTGGACTGGGAACCGTCCACCCTTTTTCTATCGACTGCTGAAAGTTCTGGGTTCCTTGACAGTATATAATCTGCCATCCTGTGTAGATTGTTATGGTCACTTGGTTTGTTCAGTTTTCTAGTTTTCCCGTCTCTAAGCGTGCTGGCAGGGTCCTTTCCACTGTGTGAGCTTTGAGGCCCGGTATCTGTGTTCTGCAGCTTGGAACCATTTGGAGGAAAGGGACTGGACGTCTGATGTTTGAAGTCAGTGCAGTAAGCTCTTAAGCGGAAAGATAATGAGGTGTGTGTGTGTGTGTGTGTGCGTGTGTGTGTGCGCGAGCATTCGTCTCACTGGTGAGTCGTGGATTTATTGATTTCTCTTACGGATGCTTCAGCAGTCCTGGAAGTTATCCATCTCTACCATGGAGACTTTCACCTTGTCCTTTGACCTCGCTCGAGTCTTACATAAGCTCCTGGAGCTTTACTTCCCCTGGTCTTTTCCATGCTCTCTTTTATTACTCATTTATCCCCTGCAGTAGACTCTCTCTCTCTCTCTCTCTCTCTCTCTCTCTCACCCTCTCTGACATTGAGTACTGCAGTGGACGTATAGGCTGGCTAAAAGTGCTGATGCTATTTTGGCTGTAAATGACAAAGTTTGACTCTCGCTCTCCAGCTCCCCATCTGCTTCTTTGCTCCCAGGGGTCTGACTGGTTCACATATTCACATCACCGCACAGATAGTTCGACGAACAAGCCTGGATCTCCAAGCCATTCCTTTAAAGCACACCTTGGAAATCTGATTCCAAAGGGCTCCTGTTTGTTTTTTTTCCCTTATTAGATCGATGTTCAGCAAATGCTTGGCCCCCTAATCTGTTGTCATAGTCCCTTCCATAATAGCCCTCCAGGTTCCATTATCCCCGCATTGTGTCTCTAGAGCATTAAATAGTGAGGGTCCCTTAGTAAGCTTAAGAACCTATTAGACCTCAGCGAGCAGTGGCATCATTTCCGGGAAGCATGCTTTGCTCCCGGGATAATAGTGGTCATCCCATTGGCCTCATCCTCTAATGTGGTTTTTCTCCTCGCTTCACAAACACTAGAGGACCACTGGGTCTAACTACTGTCATACCTTTCATAATTCAGTGTGACCTTGCTAATGGGTCACTGTTGATGGCAGAAGAGTAAGCACGGGGGTTATTATAAGGCTTCCATTGGACAAAAGGCCTGGACAAACGCAGAAAATGCACAATTTGGGACTATTAGTCCAGCAGTGGCATTAGGCAATGAATGATAGTGTACTGAGACCGTCCTAGGTCTCCAATTCAGACGTACAGAAAAGCAGTAAATACAGATGTGAACTCAACCTCATCAAGGATTCAAGAACTTCTCCCAGCACACGTTTAACTTCTGCATCTCAGTTTGGACAGTATGTAATGAATTTCAGCCTAAACTACACGTTCATATACAGCTACAGCTGAAAAGATGTTTAGTCTGTGGCACCTCCCCCTCAGTATGTTTAATGTTCATTCCCATAGGCAGGTTAGAGCGCCCCCTATCCCTTGCAGAGAGGCCTTACAATTGTCAACCCCTGAGCTGTAGAATTTCAACAAGATTGGCAATGCGGAGGAAGGTGCTTGTGAGTAAAGGCCTTTAAATGAGTGGGAGCAAGTGATTGGTTAAGGAAGGAAGGAAGGAAAGACGTCATGGCATTTGAGTCTCCTGAGACTGAGAAAGATAAATTTACTCAGAACTGTGTTTGTATGTAGTGTAGTTTCACTACATTTTCACTACATAAAGAGCTTCTTGTCACTTGTCTAGAAGGCAGTTAAATAGTCACTCCACTCTAGAACTGTGAAATCATATATATCTGTGTGTCCGAGAAAGAAGGAAAAGGTGAATTTACTCAGAACTGTGTCTGAATGTAATGCAATACAGCTCTAGAGTGGCCCTACGGTCTAACTGTTACTGATAAAGTTCAAGATCATCTGTTCAAATCTCAGGGAGGTGCTCAGAGGTCTACTGAGTTGAAGTCTTAAGAGGTATTAGAGGTCAGTCTTTGGCCTTGGCCCCATAGTTGAGCCCGGTCTTGAACCGTAGGTCCGTCGCAGATCCTGCTGGGTATGAAGGCAGAGGCGGAACCAACCCCCTGGAGAACTATCGGGACCACACTGATGGTGGCGGGGAGGAAGGGGCACGGCATCTATAATGCAGCCAAAGGGGGTGTGTGAGTAAAGGACTTTTAAAGACAGCTGATTGGTTAGGAAAGGAGAAAGGCATGGCATTCGAGTCTTCTGATAGATCTGCAGCAAGCTTTAGACACCTGTGTCCTCAGACAGCCCTACGTCTACTGCCTTCTTCTCTTGTTGTATGTAATGAGGGGAGAGTATGAGGCTGCTACTTTGACCCAGTCGACATGCTTCGCTTCCGTCTTCTTCTGAAACAGCATTTTTGCTGAAGAGCTCGGCTTGCCTGGAAAGTAAAACCAGTCCGAGGGGAGTTCTGCATTTCACAGCAACCACATACAGAAAAGGATGGGAAGCAGCATGAAAGCAGCATGAAAGCAGCATTCCGCGATGAATTCGTTTGTTTATTAGGTACAGTTACATAATCCCAAAAAAGAGAATTAGTCATGCAATAAAAAAATAAAATGAAACCTGCTTCAGTCTCACTTTCACAGGCCCTCTAGTGGCCAATTCATTGGCGGAAAGGAAATGAGTTGGGGGAATATTGCACGTAGTACACGTTTTATTCAGTAAAGCAGAGATTGTGCTGATTGTTTTCTTGATGGAATGAATTAATGAATGCGCTGGTGTCCCAATACTTTTGTCCATATAGTGTATCTAGGACCATATGTTTGCTTGTACAATTCTCACCTGTCGGATCTGATCCTCAAGCTGTGACAACCACTAGAAGTACTTGGTTTTCACACCTTTCTCAATAAACCGAAGTCGACAGCTGTCGGGAGCATGCTAGAAGCAGCACGCCTTGCCCCAATGATCAGAAACCCCCACTAAACGAGAAACGTCCAGCCGACAGCATCCTGTGGGCAGCGTCCTGTGAGCACTGACGAAGGATTAGAGGATGACCAACACAAACTGTGCAGAAACAGATGAGCTTCTGTCTCTGACTTTACATCTACAAGGTGGAGACACTCGGTAGGAGCGTCTAATAGAGTGGACAGTGAGTGGACACTCACTCTACCAGCGCAACACACACTAACACACCACCACCATGTCAGTGTGACTGCAGTGCTGAGAACGACCCACCACCCACATAGTAGCTGCTCTGTGGTGGTCCTGTGGGGTCCAGTGTGTGATTACAGAACTCTTATAGTGCTCTTGTATTGTAAGAGGAGCTGAGCAAAATAAGGAGAAAGCAGTGAGATATACAAAGATGCTTTGCAACTCAAAAATGACATCTAAGTAAATTGCTCTCGTTGCTTTAATCCCTTCAAAGTCACTGTAAGATTAAGCTGATGGGATCAATTCCATTTTTATAATAGAGTGAGAAACAGGTCTTACTTTATAAGCAGCTTAGATTAAAGCAACAACAACATGCAGTGATATAACAGTGATATAATGATGGCTGAGATGAATTGTGTCATTACTGGTAAATTGATATTGTTTGCCAGAAGGAGATTTCACAACAGCAGTAATTAAACTGGTAGGCGGAGGAATACCTCTGGAGCCATTTTTCATCTGATAACAAGTAAAATGATATTTCTTAAAAATGAAGGGAACGCTGGAATGGGGGGAAATGATTGGTCCGACCCGATTTCTTTAACGCTCAGTTACTTCATGGCAGATATGGGGTTATGTGAACACATCAGTGTTAAATATCAAAATCAAGGGTATTAAAAAGCTTATCCTGTTTTTGTTGGAGTAACTGTTTGGTGGTGTGGCACAACAGTGAGCCTGGTGTTCAATTCCCAGTCTGGGCAACGATGCTGTGCTACACCAATAAATGTCCTTGGGCAAGACCTCTTATGCTACCCTTTCCCACCTCTGAAATATGAATAACCTTGGATAAGAGCATCAGCTAAATGCCTTGAATGTAAATGTAAATTAGGCTTGCTGCCAGAATGAGGCAGTTCTGTTTTGTGTTTGTTTGTCAATTTTGTGTAACGACAAGCTATAACAAAAAATAATAAAGGACATTCAGGGTGTTGTTTATTTTATTTGGACAACTTATTTTAATAGTCTTGTCTATGAAATCTAATCCTTACAAACAAAAGATCGTATTATCCCTTCTAGGGACTTTTATTGTGAAATTTGAACCCCATGTGAGCAAAGAAAGAGAACAAACAGCCCCTTCCTTCTTGTTTTCCTCTATAACCCAATCACTGGATCAGTGATGTCATCAGTCCCGCCCCCTCTCTCTGATTAGTCAGAGTCTGTATGCAGGTTGATCATCAGCCCCGCCCCCTCTCTCTGATCAGTCAGAGTCTGTGTGCAGGTTGAGGATCAGCCCCGCCCCCTCTCTCTGATCAGTCAGAGTCTGTATGCAGGTTGAGCTTTAGCCCCGCCCCCTCTCTCTGATCAGTCAGAGTCTGTATGCAGGTTGATCATGTTCACGTGGACGGAGCAGTAAACATGCACTGGAAGCTGCTTTGGCATTTAAACTGGGATTGTATTCCAGCTACAGTGGTTCAATAGGGTAAGTCTAGTCTAGTGTAGATTGTTATACGTGTATCACATCTGTAGGTTACTCTGATCCTGAGTTATGAAGCCTAGAAAACAGTGTGTAACTGCCTGCAAAGTGCGGATCTTGGCTTCTGAGAGTTAATATGCAGTGAACACGGTCTGCTCTTATCCGCCCGCATCGTTTCCTTCATTGTTCCCAATTCACAGCAATGCAGCCTCGTCGTCCTTAATTTCTCGTCTTTCCCGAGCTTCGTATGTCTGTTTAGGCATTCTGGGAGCACTGAGTCAAAGACAAGGTGATTCAGGAGGAAGGGTCAGTGTGTGCCCAGCTGAGCGAGGTCTCACTGCGCATGCTGAATGCACAAACGGAACGATGTTGAAACAGGCATCTTCTCGGAGATTAAGACAGCTTTCATGAGGTTAAGATCCTTTGAGCGAGTAGGAAAGAGCGTGCTCCCACAGCTCCTGTACGGAATATATAATGGAAATGTGAGGCCTTGCGTGTGTTTGTCCATGCATTTGTCTGTTTACTTGCTTTAATCTGCATGCAGCTGCTTCAGCCTCAGCCTTTAGCTTTACACGGCCTCAGATTGTCAGTCATGACTTTGGTGTTAATTGATGCGTCCCTGTTGTGTAGTGTTTGCTTTTTTCCTGACAAGCTTCGTGTTCAGTTTAAGCCGTGTGTTTTGTTTGACATTACACACGGCGGGACGCTTCCTGGGTGTTGGTTAGTGTGGAAATTGCAACACAGTTCAGTTGGGGACACTGTAGCTCCCAGTTGAATCACGCCGTGAACCAGCACGCCGTATTAGTGTTGCATGTACCAGTCAGATATGCAGGAAGAGAAATGAATCCAGGCTGGAATAAATCTAACGTTAATAAATAAATCAGTGTTTGAAGGTTAAACCTTTAGACGCTGTAGGCCACACTTCTTCGCTTTCGTGTCTACATTACTTTCACAATTAAGATGAATTTTACAGGTCCTAAAATAGAACCCTGTGGGACGCCACAAGATATTACGGAGCCCCTAAGGTGACATCCCGAGTAAGACCCTGTTCCCACCGGGTTGACATCTGTTTGAACAGACTGTGTTTCAGGATGTTCCTCGTCCTCACGGTGTCTGAGGTTTCACATGGAATTCATTGTTTTCCTTTTGTAAGGAAGGGCTTATTCCTGAATAGGGTCACGGGGGGAGCCGGTGCCCAGCCGGCAACTGAGAGCGCAAGGGCAGGAAACAACCCTAGACAGGGCGGTAGTCCATCGTAGGGCTCACACACACACACACACACACACATTCACACACTAAGGGCCACTTTAGAATCACCAATTCACCTACCGCACATATCTTTGGACTGTGGGGGAAACCGGAGTACCCGGAGGAAACCCACGCGAACACGGGGAGAACATGCAAACTCCACACAGAACTTTCCCAGGTCGCCCCACCCGGGGATCGAACCCAGGTCCTTCTTGCTGTGAGGCAACAGCGCTATCCACTGAGCAGTGACTTTAAAATAGCATCTTCAGAATGCTGATGTTCCACTGACTGTAAGAAGGAGAATGGCATCTCTGTAGTATTACTGCACTATGGAACTTTGGTGGAACTGTTTGAGAACCTCTTTCTCGAACATTGCAGAACTCTGTAAGTCATATTAGTGTAAAATGCCGTCCACATGCTCCTTTCACTTCAAATGCGGCTCCTGTGTCTCTCAGCTTGTCAGCAAATGAACGTGTACGGTGTAGGGTAATGTGAATACAACTCCTGTAGGGGGAGCAAAGGAGCAAAAAAACTCCTTTAAATAAACTTTGTAGAAACCCCTTTTAATAAAGTTTATTCATAAATATTCATAAATAAATGTTGCACCCATTGCTGACACAGATATGCAAATGCACACCCAGCTTGTCTAGGCCCTGTAGAGAACTGCTACCAATACGACCAATAGGAATTGGACTCTCTGTTAAAGAGCATGAACCTATTGGCACCACACCTAATGCCAGGAACAGGAGCAGTGGAACTGTGTTCTCTAGAATGATGGTGATCGTTCAGCATCATTTCCATCACTGAATGCAATCAAATCCTCACAGCAATGCTCATAAAACTAGTATAAAGTCTTCCCTGTTACTCCAAGGATCAACTCTGTGACCCCTGATTTCAGAATAATCGATGAATAAGCAGGTGCCCCAATACTTTTGGCCAGCGAGTGGCACCACTGTTGAAATCTGAGTATGAGCTCTTCATAAGAGTGTATGAGTCCAAATTTATAAGCGATTATGGTTCAAACTTCTCCCAACTTCTTGTGGCATCTAAATAAATTGCTCCAGCTCTTTAGAATAATCCCATCAAAGTTGTCAGATTAGGTTGGTGGAATAAATCCCTCTGTAACGCTCACCTGCACACAGCGTGCTGAACGGGTTCTGGAGTAATATTTGTTGTAATATTGTAACAGAAACTTCTAGCAAACTGTTCATGTGCCAGAGAAATATAATATATATGCTCAGGTCCACCTCAAATACAATATACACTGTTATATTGTCTCCGGTCCTGGATATCGGTTCTCGAGTTACATTTATTTTTCTGTGGAATTTAAGTGCTAATACCCGGATCTGTTATTACATAACTGAATATACATAATTCTACACATTTAAAGCTCTATTTATGCCCCTCCCTGACTAATCGCCACTAAAACTGCACATCCCAGTACATCTCTGAATGTTGCACCCAAGAGCCTCAATTTCCATCATGCACTCATCACCAAAAACAGAACCCAGAAGGTTTGGAATTGCAATTCTATTTATTGATATTTATTGATCTACTCATACAGAAGTGGTGTCTCTCAGTACAGCGTCGGGTTCAACGCAACATGCCAGACGTCTCTGCATGGAGGTGTAGAGGTTCCTAATGGTGTCCAGTGATGATCCATCCCATGCAGCTTGAATGTTCTCACTCAGTCCTGCAGATGGTGCGGTAGGGGTGGAGTGTTGATAGAGCATCCAATAGCGTCCCACGCATTTTCAATCAGGGACAGAGCTGGAGATGAGACCACAATTGTAGTCTTTGGAGACGTTGGAGTGGTGTTGTGAGGAGTCATGTAGTTCTGATTTGTGTAGGGTCCCAGGCTGTTGGGTCACTCAACGCATGACGGACAGTTTGTTGGTTGTCCCTTTCTGTAGTCTGTGTAGGTCTCCCAGATCCTTCATGTCGCTGGTACCTTCAAAGACATGCTACTGTAATATCCACATGATATTATGAACACATTGACCAAACCACCCCCCTTCTTGGACCCCCACAATGTGACCCCTCTCAAACTGCTACAAGGGTTGCTACCAACAGGACAATACGAGTCCTACTACACTTTAAACTAAACAAAGACTTTGGTACCAGTGGAGACAGAGGGGTTGGACTTACTCTTTGTTACTTTAAGCTTTGAGTGAGAAAAACAATTATATTGAGCCACAGAGGCTTTGATATTTCTAGCCATAAGTGCATCATCTGAGGGTGTGATTTTATGCTAACAAAGATGAACTTTAAGCCCAACAAACAGAAACCAAAAGAAATTTAATTAAAGACGTGAAAAACCACAAGACTGATATTGACAGAAACATCAGAAAGAAGGTGGGGTGGTGTAAAGAGGACAGCACAGCAGGAGCTGAATGAAGTCTATAAATGCCATCCCTGAAAGGAAGGCCTGTGGAGAAGCAGAGAGATGCAACAATACAACGATACAAACCATAAATATGCCCTTTATTTAAAAAATAACAAACAGTACAGCTAAAATACAACCAAACGGAAACACTGGGGATTTCGGGGACCTCTTACCCACCTCGTCCATCCCAGGGATTTTACTCGGTATGTAATAATGAATAAAAATGTAATAGTAATAAAAAAGATTGATTTAGTCCAACAATACAGTCGGTTTGGTTGTTTCCTCACCTGGCCACCTGTAGCACTGTTAAGTTCAACAAAGTGCCTGTCATGTACTTGAAGAAGAAACAACAAAACCATGTGGGGAGATAACAGCTGTATTGTAAATCCCAGGCTGCACCTGAGGTGACGCACGTCCTCAGTATGAGGGACCAGTTGTAGCCTATTGGTTACATAAATGGACCAGTCTAACGAGGCGGCTGGTTTTGTAGCACTGTTTTTATTTCCATTTTTGTATGCAGAGTCCTGTGGGTAAATGAGGGTCAGGGTAGGTCAGTTGTGTCCTGTGCCCTGAACACAGGCTGCATTATGAGAAGAATCCTTCACTTTGGAACAGCCTTCTGTGACGTGGTGACTGAGAAATGCAGCCTTCCTCACTTGGTGTTTGGGATACAATTATTGTTGGAGCAAACCTGATGATTAGGTGTAGTGTTGTTACTCACTGATAATTTGTTATGATGAGACCACAAGGTACTACAGGACAACTTCAGTGGTGTTGAACCAGTAAGTGATGTTCTAGACAACTGGGACAGAAGATCTCTAAAACATCAGGCAGGTCTTGTGGGGTGTTCTTGGTATACGGTGGTCAGTACCTCTCAATAGTGTTAGAAGAGGGGACAACTGGTTAATCTCAGGACTTGCTAGACTTCTTCCAGGATCTGTAGCCCATGCAAAATTGAAAAAATAATGCTTTCTCACTCTATTATGAGCACCTGCCCATTGCTATAGAGTGCTGTCTCACTCTATTAGGATAGACTCACTGTCCATTCTATCAGCTCAGCTGACCACACAGGAGCTCTTTGTAGTTCTATAATTCCTGTAGTTCATCTGGTTGGATAGGGTCCATCCATCCATCTATTTTCTGTACCGCTTATTCCTGAATAGGGCAACTCTGAGCGCAAGGGCAGGTGCTAGACAGGGTGCTAGTCCACACACTAATGGCCAGTTTAGAGTCTCCAATTCACCTACCATTCATGTCCTTGGGGGAAACTGGAGTACCCGGAGGAAACCCACGCCAACACGGGGAGAACATGCAAACTCCACATAGAACTTTCCCAGGTCACCCAACCTGGGGATCAAACCCAGCTCCTTCTTGCTGTGAGGCAACAGCAGTATCATGTCTGTAGGTTTCTCTGATCCTGAGTTTTGAAGCTTGCAAAATGACCTTTAAAGTGCAGACGTTGGGTTCAAAGAGTTTCAGTTTATTTGTGTCAATGGACCCTGTTTTGACCCCAGTCGTGCCATTATTCTTGCATATTACAGGTGTAATGATGGCCAATTTCTGCAATACGATGTGTGAAAAAAATAATATTCATATTGTATCTCCTCAGTTCCATAAATGAGAGGGTCCTCCAGGCATCTCAGACACATACGGTTACTCATTGGCTGTGAATTCGTTGACCCATTTTAAAAAATGAACTGTTTAAGCACAGAGAGAAGTGAGAAAGGACTACTTCAGACACTCCAATTACCCACTGTAATACAGTTCTTAATCCAGCGTTTAGACATGGCTGTCTTTGTCTGTAAGCTGTCCATATGGTCAGTGGTGTGTTTAATAGCTGCTGTAGCTGCAGAACTCTGGGTTTTACTAACCCGGTCTGGGCTCATCATACCACGCGGCTGGAGGCTCTGAAAACTCATCAGCCTGCCTTTAATTACACCAGCACCGCAATGGAGCATGAAGAGTGAACGGAGGGACAGATAGATGGAGAGTGAGCTTAAAATAGCTTTATTCTTTGTAATCATAATCAGCCTCCTAAGCAGATAGGCTTGCTCTATGTCTCGCCACCAGACCAACACCGACCTCAGCAGTGTTGGGGGCACTTTGCTTTCTTCTGAAATGATGGGCGGCTCCAGGCATCACCCTCCATGCTTAAATTACACTTGCCTGACCTGTGCAAAACACACACACACACACACACACACACACACACACACACACACTCTTACATCGATCACCCATAACATTACCAAAGTAAAGTCAATAACATTGATTATCTGGTTACACTGGCTCGTGTCTTGGGGATGGATTTACATATTACATTGATGTGTTGAAGCAGGAAGAATGGACAAGCATAAGAATCTGAGACACCTCCTCAAGAACCAGACTGTCGTTTTCGAGACGACTGGGTCAGAACATCTCCAAAACATCAGGCAGGTCTACCAAAAGTGGTGGAACGAAAGAAATTTGTTGAATCAGAAACAGGGGCATGGGTGTCCAATGTCAATGATGCTCATGGACATCCCACCACACCACTTACAGGACTAAAACGATCTGCTGTTGAACTCCACCTCTCTTGTTCTACACATCCAAAACATCAGGCATGTCATCTGGTGTGTTCTCAGTATGCAGTGGGGAGTACCTACTGGAAGTGTGAGAAGGAAGGAGAACTGGTGATCCAGCAATCGGTGCCCAAGGCTCACTGATGCTCATGGAGGTCCCACCTCAGGACTTGATGTCACATACTACAGGACAACTTCAGAGGTGTTGAACCAAAAAGTGATGTTCTAGACAACTGGGACAGAGGAGCTCTAAAACATCAGGCAGGTCTTGTGGGGTGTTCTTGGTATACAGTGGTCAGTACCTCCCAATAATGTTAGAAGAGAGGACAACTGGTTAATCTCACGACTTCTTCCAGGATCTGTAGCCCATGCAAAATAGTGCTTTCTCACTCTATTATGACCACCTCCTTGTTTCTATAGGCACTGTCCACTCTATCAGCTCCTCTGACCACACAGGAACACTTTGTAGTTCTATAATCACAGACTGTAGATCATCTGTTTCTCTGCAGACTTTATTCTCCTCCTTTCACCCTGATCTTCAATGATCAGGACCCCACAGGACCACCACAGAGCAGCCATGATGTGGGTGGTTGGTCATTCTCAGCACTGCAGTCACACTGACATGGTGGTGGTGTGTTAGTGTGTGTCGTGCTGGTACGAGTGGATCAGACAGAACAGTGCTGCTGGAGTGTTTAAACACCGTGTCCACTCACTGTCCACTCTATCAGACACTCCTACCGAGTGTCTCCACCTTGTAGATGTAAAGTCAGAGACAGAAGCTCCTCTATTTCTGCACTGTGCTGGTCATCCTCTAGAGAAACAGATGAACTACAGTCTGTAATTATAGAATTACAAAGAGCTCCTGTGTGTTTGAAGAACATGAGGAAACTGGGTTCCCCCCCGAACTCTAATAGTGTGTAGGAGGTGGTTCTTGAACACCCTGCTAAGGTGCTCCTTTAATCAGTTGCCACAGATACGCTTAGACACCTAACCCATATAAATTGGTGTCAGTGCATCTCCCTGAAATCTTCATCACACTCTTAGGAGAATAGATTTATATTGTTATTGCCATTATCGTCATTCCTTTTGTTCTCATCCCAGAGCTGAATTATTGATACTGCTCCATTGTGTGCCATCTCGAACTGACTGGTACGTAAGTGAACATTTCAGCTCTTAAGATAAGCTAGTGCTCCATTTCCCCCTTTTCTTCCTCCTCATTTGGAAAAACACCTTCGAGATGCACAGATAGCATTTTTGATTCCAGCTCCTTTCTCGTCTGTTCTCTTCTCCCTGCGTCATTATCTCCCGAGTCGCTTCTCCGTTTTTTTTGTCTGCTTGGGTCTTTACTGTGGGAGCACTTGAATTTTGATAAACAGCAGATCGTCTCAGATGAGGAGGGGGGTTCCTGAGGTTTCTCCAGATAAAGTTTGTCCCCTATCTGTCTTGCTCACTCTCTGTGCACTCTCTCTCTCTCTCTCTCTCTCTCTCTCTCTGTCATATAGAGGCACATCAACTCAATAGCCTGCCCAGCTGGGCCTGAATGTGCAGTCTTCAAGCTAATATTGTAGGTTGGGAGATACTGACTCTGTCTGACAGTGTGATCTGTCCGTGTGTGTGTGTGTGTGTGTGTGTGTGTGTGTGTGTGTGTGTGTGTGTTTCTTGGACAAGCTCTTAACTCATTCGTTTTGTTCTGTTTCTTTCACTCTCATCACAAAACCTCACATTTATATGAAAATCTGGAATTTTTTTTTTCAGTCAAGCAAAAAGAGTTTGGCTCAGAGTGGCTCAGCCGTCCACTGCTCCAGTACTGTGACCCGAGGATCACAGGTTCAAATCCCGGGTCACTGCTAAACTGGCCATGAGCTCTCTGGGTGGGTAGAGAAGGACCGACACAAAACCGACACTTTCGTCTGAGTGCATTGGCTGCCCATCAGTGATGTAGTGGCAGCAGTTCCAAAAGAGGTGATGGCTGGATTCACATGTGCTTGTCTTCACCCTCCTAGTGTAGGGAGCATCATATGTGATTGGGGGAGAGTCCTAATGAAGTAGTAGTAAACTCCATGCATCATCTTCAAGGTGAGCGCTTGAGATGGCAGCAGTATGCAGATGATCATTGTCCTGTTGGAATAGAGCACCGGAGTGTGTGCTCAGAGAAGGTAGAACCACTGGTTGAAGGACCTCATTAACATGATTTTGGTCTGTCAAAGTGCCTCTAATGAAGGCCAAGGGTGATCTGGCATCGTACGAAATCGCACCCACGCCATATCATTGATCATGGCACCGTCAACTGTGCCTTCACACAAAATTTCACTGGTTATCTCCATCAAGACAAAAGCGAGACTCGTCAACAAGGATGACCCACTGCCACGACAGTCTGGATTGACCATTGCAGTCATGCCTTGCAGTTGATTGATTCCTATCAACTATTTTTGGGGGGGAAAGGTGTTCTAAGCTCCAATGTAGTTTACTACCTGGTACAAAGCTTTGCATTAAACCAGATCCAACGTACCACGAACGAAAGGGCAGTTGTGTATTTGAAGGTTTTGAGCCAGTTCCAACAGTGGTTTCATCACTGACCGATGTAAAGGCTGGGAGAGTGCCAGCAGATCTGGCAAACAGACGGTCTGGTGGGCCGAGACTGAGTTATGAATTTCTGCTGATGATCTTATTTTCATTCCCAAACACTGACTTTTAGAGAGGTGTGTGTGTGTGTCTGTGTGTGTGTGTGTGTGTGTGTGTGTCTGTGTGTGTGTCTGTGTGTGTGTCTGTGTGTGAATGCCCATTTTAAGCCTCTTCTGGGGAGCAGATAAAGTTCTATTCTGAGTTGACAAACCCTGTACACCAGAAGGGTTCTGATCCACTGTCTTGTTGATAGAGCCCAAGGACGCCGAAAGTAATTTCTCTATCCGTCACACAGGCAGGATATTTTCATCTCAGCATTTTACCAGTAATAATAAGATGTCAAGGCCTTTCTTTTCATTGAAATGAACACCAATTGTAGTTCTTGTAAGTGTCTCTTTTTTTGCTGGCAGACCATCAGTTGTCTGAGCCCCATTTCAATGAAGGCTGACAAATATGCTATAATATCACTGTCGGCAAAAGTCAGGACCTACCTGTTGCAAGCTAATTTTACATTTTTGGATCAAATTAACGATGGGGACATTTCAATAATCACTGGACGATGGAGAGGATGCATCACCTTCATCCTACGTTCACAGGGCCTAAAGTTTGATGTGTAAACCTTGCAGAGCACTGGTTGCAGAGAGAATCGTCACTCTATGTGAAGCAACAGACATCCAGAGATTTCAGTACATACGGACAAAGTTGTCCTCAAAAGTAGTAGATTGTAAGGATTGTATTTAAGTTAAAGTTAAAGTTAGTGCATAAGGACACTGTAGATCTTTCTCATTGTACCCACGTGGTCTGATTCAAACATGTGTTGTCCGCTTTCTAGAAGACATGTTGGATGTTAAGGGCAAAAGCAGTGGTGATGCGACCGGTCATGCTAAGAAACGGCAGGCCATCACATTTAAAGCAGTAATGGACATTAAAAAACGAGTGGAGCGAGGTGAGAAGATGGTTGTCCAAGTACAGACTTACGAACAAACGTACATATCAACATCGTCCTGAAAAGAAAGCTGTTCGTAAGTTGAGGACATACTGTATGTCCAAAATAGCGACTTTACAGGGGAAGTCAAAGAGGGTCTTAATTTTGAATGGCAGTGAATGTAAAATAGAGCTTATTTAACTTTGTATCTCAGAAATCCTGTAGGAAAATGATCATCCACAGTGTTTTTGAGCTGAATTATTCATAATGTTTATTATTGCCAAAGATATTTATAATTTGAGAGTTCTTAAAAATACTTGGCTGTGGTCCAAATAAAATGAAACACGACCCAAATACCTTTATTATATATATTTTTTAATTCATGTATGTATTAGTATTATCCTTTCTCAGGACTTTTATTCTGAAATTTGAACACTGTGTGAGCAAACAACAAACAGTCCCACCCTTCTCATTTTCTCTATAACCTGGGTCAGTGATGTCATCAGCCCCGCCCCCTCTTGCTGATGAGTTGGAGTCTGTATGCAGGTTGTTCACGTGGACAGAGCAGTAAACATGCACTGAACGGCTGCTTCGGCATTTGAACTGGGATTTAATTCAGTTTGAAATGAGTGACTTTTAGTAGTTTTCCTGAACTGATAATTCATCACACAGTGATGAGACCACCGTGTGAATTAGTGTAGTGTGTGATATGTGTGTCGTGTCCATAGGTTACTCAGATCCTGAGTGATCTGAATGATCGGGTTAGTCTTCGATTCCTCTGCCTCTGTCAGGTTGACCGTTTGTACCGTACGGACATATTGAGCATCATACAGCAAAAAGGTGTTTACACCACAAACGTGTGGCTGTTGCTTATCAGTTGGTGGTGAGCAGAATGATGGAGGTAGGGTGGAAACAACACCGCCAACCTGACTATCATTTAATTAAACAACTCATCAACCTTTTCCCTAATTAATGCCACTGGCAGCTGAATGACTTCTCCAACACTGATTGGAGCCCCTGTCTGAAGGGCACCTGCGAAGCTTTTGCAAATGGTTTCTCCAGGTTTGGTTATTGACATGGCTGGAGCTGGAAGACAGGGCGAGGGGACATGCTTTTCTGACAGTGTCATTTGTCTTTAGTGAGGCTTTCAGCTCGTCTCATCTTCAGAAATGCCACCCGCGGTGACAGATAGCCCATAATGAAGCAGCCATTCTGTTGGAGGAAGGCTGAGGGGCTGCAGGTTAGAGGAAGATTGCTCGCTGACCTGATCACATCTTCACATTCTCTGAATGTTCACACCCAAGATCTTATAGTCTGCCACCTCCTCACCATCCACCCTTTACGCTCTCAATATCCTTCACACCCTCCACGTTCTCTACACCACTGTGCACATCTTCAACACACTCCACACCCTCCATGTCCTCATGACCCTGCTCATCCCATTCATTCGATATATTCCACGTCCTCATGAACCACAACCTATATACTTGTACCTTCTACACATTCCCCCACATCCTTCAGATCTTCCACAGTGTCCACAAACTCCATACTTATACGATTCTTCACTCCTTGTTCACCCTCCATACCCTCCACAAGTTCCACACCCTCCGGATCCACCACACACTCTACATCCTGCACACCATTAATATCCTCCGCACCCTCAATAGCCTTCACATCGTCCTCATTCACCACATCCTCCACATCTACCACGCTCCCACACCCTCTTCATCCTCTACATCCTCCTCACTTTCCAAACTGCTGATTCTCCACACCTTCCTCATTCTCCACATCCTCAACACCTTCCTCATTCTCCACATGCTCCTCGTCCTTCACACCCTCTCCGTCCTGCACACCTTTAATATCCATATCGTCTTCATTCTCATCATCTCCAATATCTTCCTCTCTCCATACCATCCACATTCTGCAGGTTTTCCTCGTCCTCCACACCCTCCTCAATCTCCACACCAGTCACATCCTCCATACCCTCTCTATCCTGCACACACTTCATGTCCCCCACACTCTCAATAGCCTCCACATCTTCTTCATTCTCCATACCCTCTACAACATCCACACCATGTCTATCTTCCAATGTTCTCATTCTACAGATTTTGTCCCCCACACCACATTTTGATCTCTGTCTTTCTATTTCTGCCTTTCTTTATCTCTCGTCTCCCACACACACTCTTTTTGATCACTCTAAGTGGGCAGGGCTGTGGGCCGCTCTTCGCTTTAGTGTCCCGCTGCCCAAATTTTCACTCTGCATATCCCTGGCAACCGCCTCAAAGCCCAGCCCGCCACAGTCCAGCCTGTTTGGTGGGTGTTTGAGGCCCTGCGGTCGTGACAATCCCATAACAGTGCATTTGAAGGATCAGGCAGCAGAATTCCAGCAAAATAGATACTTTAAGCTGACTGACTAACTATGCAGTAAGGTCTCTCACTCTCAGTCTCACTCTCTCACTCAGAATTCTTTGTAGGAAAGTGCATTAGTGTGCTTCTAGACCTTGGGTTTACAACTTCGGGAGCACATTAGATATTAATTAACATCAACTTGTGATCTCACTTATTATCCCACTGCCCGACGCTGTCTCCTCATGGGCCAGTGAGGTGCACTATCTTACCCTTTTCAAAGTAAGTAAGGTGGGGCAATATTGAGGCAGGAGGTTAGGCTATAGATAATTGAACCTGTGTTTGTGTGTGTGTGTGTGTGTGTGTGTGTGTGTGTGTGTGTGTGTGTGTGAGGGGAGGTAGCTAAACCCATGTTATAAATCTCTTTGATCGGGGCCAATAGAGGTTATTGCATTCCATCTTGTGTGAGCACCTGTATTTGCATGCACAGCAGTTGTTTACTTTTGGTATGTGTGTGTGTGTGTGTGTGTGTGTGTGTGTGTGTTCAGTATAAATCATATTGATGTATTAGGTCAGTGAATCTTTTAGACTTGTTTAGACTTCTCTGGCATCTCTAGTTACTTAATATATTGCATCATAGGCATTTTTTTACTGTGTGTTCAATTCATTAATAACTTCAGTTTCATAAAACTGTAGAACTTAAACTCAAACAGCAGGTATAAATTCATCCCAACTCAAAAATATACCATAACATTTTATTTTTATTTCTGCATCTCAGTCTCGTCCACAATACATATTGACTTAATCGTCAAAAACATTCGTAAACCTGATTAATGTGTAAGCTGCTTGGCTCCTCCCCCCTCTAATGCTCTACTGTTTATTATGGTCTACAGGTTGGAACCCCTCCATCACAATGTCTCAGACTGGGAGATTTTTGACAGCTGAGCTCTGACCCCTCTGACACTTGATGAGCAGCAGTTAGACCGTAGGGCCACCCTAGAGCTGTGAAATTATATTACATGAAAACACATTCGAGGAAGGATTTCCCTTCCATTCTCTGTGAAACACAGAATACATGACTTCACAACTCAACTTCTTCTTCTTCTTCTTCTTCTTCTTCTTCTTCTTCTTCTTCTTCTTCTTCTTCCTTCTTCAGTTTTCTTCTTTCAGTTGCTCCCTTTATGGCACAAGTTTTACACAGAATGCCCTTCCTGATGCAACCCTCACCATTTATCCAGGCATGGGACCGGCACCAGAAGCGCACAAACTCCGCCCCTAATGGCTGGTTCACTTCACAACTCTACACTGTGAAAGCTAAAAGCTTCTTGAGGACTTTTTGGAGGTTCTTCAGGTTAAAAGTGTGGAAGAACCTCTAAAGGCTGCTTCAAGGATTCTTCAAATAAGGACAAGTTTCCTGAAGTGCCCCTTGAAGTACCTTGAGAGGTTCATTTTGAAGAACCTGCAAAGGTTCCTCAAGGGCTTTACTTGTAACACTGTAATGGTGTAGAGTGGCGAGTTTCTAGCTGCATATTGGTTAAGAGACAGCAGATCATATCCTATCAACACCTCAGCCCTCTGGCGATCAGACTGATTTTCTTTATAGGTATCTCCTTGATCGTGTGGGGGCATATATTAATAATAAAAAGTCATAATTAATAAAGCTATTGTGTAGTTGGGAAATTGTATGTTTCTCTGTCCAAGAAAGAAGGAAGAGAGCCACACAGAGCCGTTTATATTTAGTGTAATTTCACAGCTCTGGGGTGGCCCTACAGTCTAACTGCTGCTCACCAAGTGTGAGAAGATCATCAGTTTATAACGAATAAAGCTTGTGTGGTGAAGTGTTATTCTAGAGGTCTAATACTATATATATTTACAACATATTTACTCACAATTGCTGGCAATAACGATGTTTTCTAAAGGTTAACTGCGACTGTAAGGATGAACTGCTCGCGTATGCAATAATGCATCTCTCCACATTATCTCTGTTGGGCTATTCATCACTAGACATGTCGTTTCACTAGAGTTAACTCTGCTGAGACTGTATATAATGGCTCTTGTGATAAAGTGCTTTGAAGTACAGGGAGAGAGAGAGTTTTGATCTGTACAGTATAATGGCTTGCTGAAGTGCAGGGATTTTGTCGTCTATTCTTCTACATTAGCTCGCTTTGAATGGAAAAGGTTGGCACCATCAGTTCTTTCTCCAGAGCTCCATCACCGAGGGGCTTTTGTTCTAATGACAGGGGTTTACTGACTGTCAGAGAGACCACGGTGCGACTTTTCAAGTGCTTGAACCCTGTCTCTGTCTTCGAGGCTCAAGCTTGAATGATTTCAGTTTCACGTGGAGAGGTGGTCTGTAAAAGTCACGACAGACTTGTACGGGATCAGTGTCTGACGCGGGAGTCAGCAGCCCAACCCACACAACCCAAACCGTCCTCAGTTTGTGATCTGAATTGATATCTCCCACTGCTTGTCTCAGCCTGTCCCAGTCTCCCGCCTGGTTTCCATATTCAAGGAAGACAGCTCTGGAGTGTTTTTCACAATGGATGGAGAGATTATTTGTTTCCTAAACGGAGTAATCAATTCAATTATTTAATTCTCCCAGAGGCACTTGTGCTGCATGTAATCAGACTAAAGTTTTGAGGAGACAGAGAGAGACAGGCAGAGAGAGAGAGAGAGAGAGAGAGAGAGAGAGAGAGAGAGAGACAGACTGAGAGAGAGGAGAGAGAGAGAGAGAGAGAGAGACTGAGAGAGAGAGAGACAGACTGAGATGAGAGAGAGAGAGAGAGACAGACTGAGAGAGAGAGAGAGAGAGAGACTGGAGAGAGAGAAAGAGAGACAGACTGAGAGAGAGAGAGAGAGAGAGAGAGAGAGAGAGAGAGAGAGAGACAGACAGAAGGAGGAGAGAGAGACAGACTGAGAGAGAGAGAGAGAGAGATAGATACAGATCTGAGAGAGAGAAAGAGAGACAGACTGAGAGAGAGAGAGAGAGAGAGAGAGAGAGAGAGACAGACTGAGAGAGAGAGAGAGACAGACTGAGAGAGAGAGAGAGAGAGAGAGACTGAGAGAGAGAGAGAGAGACAGACTGAGAGAGAGAGAGAGACAGACAGAAAGAGAGAGAGAGACAGACTGAGAGAGAGAGAGAGAGAGAGACAGACAGACTGAGAGAGAGAGAGAGAGAGAGAGAGACAGACTGAGAGAGAGAGAGACAGACTGAGAGAGAGAGAGAGAGAGAGAGACTGGTAGAGAGAGAGAGACAGACTGAGAGAGTGGAGAGAGAGAGAGACAGGACTGAGAGAGAGAGAGAGAGACACAGACTGAGAGAGAGAGAGAGAGAGAGAGAGAGAGAGAGAGAGAGAGAGAGAGAGAGAGATGCTGATGGTGATAATGATAATGATGATGATGATGATGATGTTGGTGGTGATGATGATGATGATGATGATGATGATGATGGTGGTGGTGATGATAATGGTGATGATGATGATGATGATGATGATGATAATGATGATGATGATGATGATGATGATTTATGGGCAGGTTTTTCCTGGACGCTCACCTTGGACACAGAGCTGACTTATGCTGTGATTCATAAACAGGCTTATGATATAAATCTGTAATATTTGACTCTCCATCATGAAAATCCATTTGCACCCCACCCGTGAGTGTGTGTGAGTGTGTGTGTGACTCCATTTCCAATTAGTGCTGTGTTTCTTAGTGGTTCCTAGGTTGCTGGCATTCCTGCTGTGCTACCTCTGTGGCAAATGCTGTGGAATTTAAGGTGGTTCTCCAGGTGGTCGCTCAGGTTCAAGGTTTTGTTCATGCTATGGCATACTACTATGGTTGCTATAGTGGTTGCTAAGGCCTTCCAGATGGCTGCTATGGTAATTGCTCAGGTTTTTCAAGTGGCTGCTCAGGTTCATTCTAGAGTGTTACTGGGTAAGCACATGGTTGGTTGTTGCTATGGTATTTCAGGTCGTTGCTAAGGTTCAAGACTTTGTTCCTACTATGGAGTTGCATGCTAAGGCCTTTCTTGGTTGGTTGGTTGCTATTTTTTCTCGGTTGTTTGCTCGGGTGCTGCTGGGTTGCTGTGGTACGCCAAGTAGTTGGTTGGGTGTCATGGGGCTATATTTGTATAATCATAACATAAGGACGGCGAAGAGGGAACAACCTATAAGCCAGAAATGGACACAGTGCAGTGACTTGCCGTGGTTCATACGGCATGAAAATCCATTTGCACTCCATCTGTGAGTGTCTGACCACAGTTCCGGTGTACACACATTCCACGCTGACTCCCTCTCCTTAGCATGAGATTGTAATTATGATTATTAGGGTATATTCGCCAGTTTGACAACTTGTGTCTCCAAATTACCATATAAATGTACACAGCATTGTTTAATATAACATAATGGTGGCCCACAGGGTCTTCAGATAATAGCAGCAGCAAAGCAAACACTGGAGGACAGCATTACGGAGGAGCACATTGCAGGAGAATGCATTAAAGAAAAAGCAGTATCAATCATTATGGGAGAAGGAGTGCGTATGAAGTATGCATGGAAAATTAGGAACCTTTTTTTTTTATTATTGTGACAAACAGTTATGTTTATGTTTGCGTCCAAAAGACACGTAAAGACATTGATTCCTGAATAAGAGCTCAGAACTAAAGTGCATTTAATAAAGAAAATGGTCAGACAGCTTCACTCTTTCTGGTGATCCAGGCGGTTACTAAGCTGTTGCTATGTGGTCACTAAGATGAAACCAAGTGGTAGCTGTGGTATTTTACGAGGTTTTCTAAGTGAACGATCGGATATTGATTATATGAAGCCTAACAAGAAGCATGACAAGAAACATGCTTCAATCTCGAGCTTCAATGACCCACCCATGAAGAAACTGATCCGGCAGCTCTTACTGGGGGATTACGAGGCAAGACGATGCACATGATTCTCAGCTGCAGCTAATAAAACCGCCCCGCCTCACAACAACACAGCTGCCGCCTCACAGCTCAGCCAGCACAGCAGCGCCTCCTTCTGGAGAAGACTGGTGCAGGAGAACAGGTTTATTTTGAGTTGACGTGATCCCGAGGAGGGTAGTGATGAGTCAGTAAACTCCATATTTCAGTGCAGCAGTTAAAAACCTGTTACTGTAAGTGAAATATGCCTAAATGAATCGATGTGGAATTGAATCAGATGTCAAATTGAATTGGGAGCCTGTGAATCAGGATTGAATTGCGATACCCAGCTTTGGATTTCAGCGTAGCACTGTAGGAGTAGGGCGATATCTGAGATTCCGACAGAAACACGAAGTAGAATGAACCATGTGATTTATTATGTTTGGAAGCCGGTCTTTTAAAAATGATATGAATTGTATTATTGATGTCTCTGAACTGTAAAATGAGTTATATGGTGACATTTAGGGTGAGGCCTATGATTGGACGGTGCAGTCGTGATGAGTAAAACCCATCAATTTGCGTACTCGGTACGTCGTCCCCTCTTCACTCACCATCATCATGTAGTCGTTGGCCCCAGGCTACCTTCCCTTTGAGTGCGGCAGCTTTTCTGTTAATGCCACTAATTTAGAGTTTATGTGATCAGCATTTCTGTAATTACAACGTGAAATTAAACAGTGTTTGCTTGACTTACTTGCCTACAAATTGCATGCGTCAAATTCATGGGCTGTAGATGATTGGCTTCATTTTTTTCACAGCTTTCCAAGTTAGTTAAACTCAAGTGTAAGTAAACTATACTCAGTCAACACTGGTGCACGATCTTCCCCTCCGTTTTTGTTTCTAACCAGTCATAATTCTAGAATATATAATATCATTCTTAGACTTATTGCGCAAGAAGCTCTAAATGGCGCAGATGCAGGAATAAATGTCATGAACACCTGCTGTGGGCTATAATCAGAAATAGCCTAGTAGAAGGTTTTGTTGTAAGACGACGTGAACCCAACTTTGCAATGAAGGCACATGAACATGTACATGTTTACGTTGCCGATAATGAGTCTAATAATGTTCCAGGACCCAAATTATACCCGAATTCTAATAAAATTACCTGCAAATTATAAACCATCTCACGCTCACTCACTCAGTCACACAATGCAAACGCAAAGCTCATACAATCAAGCAGGGTCTTTTAATCTGTCCTTTAGGACAGAGAGAGAGAGAGAGAGAGAGAGAGAGAGAGAGAGAGAGAGAGAGAGCGAGAGCGAGAGGGAGGGAGGACTGATCTCATTACAGATTAATCAACTGATTAATCAAGCAGTTGATTTATTCCTCAGTCATGGCCCTATCCCTATTTTCCTATTTATTATCTTATTAATATGCTTTTATTACCGCACTCATCCGTTCTCTGATGGCCCTGGCTTCCTTTAATGGATACCACTAGCTGTCTGGCAGTGGTCAGTCTGAATTTTTATTTGTGCACTCTGCTCACTCCGGGACGCTCTTGTGTTTTGAAAAGCAGTCTGAATAATTAAAGAGCCGTTTAAGAGTATTTGGGTCAAACCGTTATGTCTGTTTATGTATAGTATAATGTCCATGCTTGTGCGTGTTCAGTGCATCATTAAAGGAAATGAGCACAATTCTAGAAAATGATTTTTGAATGTTGATTTTGGACTCCTTCAGAAGCTCCGCCCCTCAAATTCATGCACGTGCGTTAACTGGCTTCCAGACCAAAAGAACATTTTTTGATGGTCTGACCTTTTTCCTCTTCAGCTGTTTCTCTGCCATCTCTACTTGTTTGTACAACGCATTTTCTTCCATATGCCCCTCTGGGCCCTACTTTTCCACCTGTCTTCAAGCAGGATCACCCCCAGCTGGAATAGTCGGGTTGAAGCACTTTTGTTTTTCACCATTTCCAGACCAGAGAGCCAACAGACAGGGACTAAACCCAGTTTCACAAAAAGTGTAATGAGCTGAAATCGTGCATGTTTCCTTTAAGAGACTTGGATCGGAACAGAGGGCAAAATCGTTTGCCATTCTTGCCTTTTCCCCACCACGTCTCCTCCACACCTAACCATAAAACATATAGATTAACTGATAAAAGTAAATAAACCAAGGGCTCTTGACTGAGATCCCCTCGATTCTCTGACCTGGCAGGGCACGAGGGCACACACTCAACTCCCCAGGTGCTCCCCGGGTACCGTGAAAAGGGCTGCGTACCTCTCCAGGCATGTGTGCTCACAGCCCGAATAGTGTATAAATTCACTAGGGTGTGTGTGTTTCACCGTGAGGACGTGTTAAATGCAGGGGACAAATTTTCCTGCGTGCAGCACCGTGGATCTATACGTACGTATTTACGTTTTACTCTTCTACCAACTTCCTGTGGATCTTCATGATACTATACAGTAACCCTGTTGTGGCAGTTCACAATGCTTTTGGAAATATTTATGAACTTCAGAGTTTTATTGGCAGGGAGAGGCTGAGTGTTGGGCCAAGAGCAATAAAGCAGCAGCTTCTCAGATGAAGGACGATTTTGTGTAAGTGACATAAAGCTTCACCCTGAAGGTGCCAGACGATTTCTTGGGAGAGAAGCCACAGATTCAGGGCCAGTGGTCATGGGTTTAAAGTGAATTTAGAAGGTGGCTTTGGTGGATGCATTAGATACACACTGTACAGCCATTACACAGCAGTCTATTTGCAATTAACTCACACTTGGCAGAGACAAGACACACTCAAACAAGTGCAGCGTTTCCCAGAGTCTGTCCTGGTGTCCCCCTGCCCTGCATATTTAGAGGATTACCTGCCCTTGGCACACCTGACTCAGCTAATCAGCTCATTAACAAGCCCTTTTAGAGATGCAGGGTGTGCGTTAAAGCAAGGAACCCCCTTAGAGTGTGTAGAGCAGGGAGGTGCAACAACCAGGTTTGTGAAATGCCACACTAGTGAAGTGGTGGAGAGCCACCTCAGTGTTCAGGCAGCAGTTGGGACATAGGTGCCTTGGGGGCAGCTGTGGCATAAAGGTTAGAGAAGCAAACCAGGTCAGTACCCTTGAGCAAAATACCCAAGCTCCAGTTGTGTCCTGGGGAGTGTGTTCTCACTACCCTGATCACCGGTGAGGGGGTGTGTGGTCACAGCTGTGGATAGATTCAATTATTTTATTTGTTATAGTGAAACCTGCCACATTGAATCTTGATGGAATGGGACGTGCTGTTCCTTCTGTTCACCTTTCCCCGTGTCCTCCTAATCTGAGCATTGATCCGCCAACATTTCGAAGCCCTGCATCTCCAATCTTTAGGCTATAGGCCATTAGCAACTTCGAGACTCAGGCAGCAGTGCCTAAGTGCTTTGGGGCAGCTGTGGAATAAACGTTGGAGAAGCAACCTGTTCAATCTATTCCAAGTTCCATAATCCCCAACTGCTGTACCTAGTCTACAGTTGCTCCCTGGGTGCTGGGTTATGTGTTCTCACTGCCCTCATCACTGGTATGAGGGTGTGTGGTCACTGTGATGGACAGAGTGGGAAATTTGCCACGATGGAATAATGGAATAGGATATGCTGTTCCTTCACGCTACCTTCCCCATCTTCTCCTAGACTGAACCACCAATCTTTCGACACCCTCTGTCCTTTAGCCACCTTGGTGCTCAGGCAGGGATTGAGGTGCAGGTTCCTTTGGGACAACCATAGAATGAAGGAAGGAGAAGCGGGCTTTGGTTGCTGGTTGAATCCATTTCTCAGGAGCCATCTCACAAGGCCCTAATCTCCAGTTGCTCCTGGGTGATGGGGTGTGTGTTCTTACTGCCCTAATGACCGCTGTGAGGGTGTGTGATCCCTGCCATGGATAGATTGAATAGGATGTGCTGTTGCTTCACTCCACCTGTCTCCATTTCCTACTACTCTAGGCATTGAACCACTGACCTTCTGACCCCACACATCTCAATCCTTTAGGCCTTGGTTGCCCCTGTATTGATGCATGAGTGTTACTGGTTTTACTGGTGTCTTCTACTCACCCTTATAGCTTAAACAGAGCTGCTTTCATCTAAGTATCATTTCTGCAGCCTCTCCTCTCCTTTCCTTTTAGCTCGTCTTATCTCCTCCTAATGCCCGCGAGCACTCAAAGTCAAAGTCATACGTTATGAGAAAAATAAATAAATAAATAAATAAAAAACAAGTGTAAAAGCCCAGCCTGCCAAGCAGACATTACTGGCTGTTTCCCCACTTCCCTCCCTCAGGTGCCAAGAGCAGCCCTGCTAGCAGATCGATCGCAGATTGCGGCAGTGTCTCTGAGTGGCCAGGACTCTGTGTGGCTGACCAAGCTTGGGGCTTTCTGGCTGCCCTGTATGAATTGTTTCCAGATATTTGCAGAAAAACTGAAACATCACCTCAGTTTGGAAAAAGTCATAATGAATAACGAGTCTTTTCTTAGAGGACAAGAAAACGAGGTGCAGGCAGAGTCAGGGACAGACGGGTTGTTTGTTTGTAAGGATTAGACTGACCAGTTCTTTAAAATACTCGACAGTGGTCTTTTACTATTGTTATTATTTACGTATGTTTCAGTATCATCCCTTCTCAGGGACTTTTATTCTGAAATTTGAACACTGGTTTCCTCTGTAACCCAATATCAATTGATCAGGCGGGTGGTTGGCACAAAGCTGGACTCTCTGGTGTCAGTGGCAGAGAAGAGGACTAGGAAGAGGAAGAGGAAAATCTAGTGGACGATGATGGACGATGCCAGTCACCCTCTGCACACGGTCATGCAGCTGTGTGCAGGTTGAGTGTGTACATGTGGACAGAGCAGTAAACATGCACTGCAAGCAAAATAGAATATTTTGTCAGGAAATAAACAAAATATGTGGTGTTTTCATTAACTACAGTAATGCAAAGATACTTTAAAGTTGTTACAGTTCAAAGATGCCAGGCTGAGGGACTGAGGTCTCCATGCCACCCTGATGATGTCCACAGTAGTTGTTCAGACCATCTTTGGACCTTGAGTCATAAGAATGAAACCAATGACAGTATCATAGTTCTAGACACACTGGTGGTGCTCACAACTTGATGCACCAGCATTTATTCAAAAACCCTTTTCCATCATCCTTTTTCGAATTTTCCACATCATCCTAACCTAAGAAGAGGGTTTTTTTTTGAACATCTAGATAATCCAGGTGAGGTTGGAAATAATAGAGACCTCTGGCCACTTTAGGACAAGCAGGTGCTGCATTTCATGAAAAGAACCCCTTGCCAACTGTGAAGCATGGGGTGGAGCTATTATGCTGGGGGGTTGTGTTGCTGCCTGTGGCACTGGCAATATTAGATGTGTGCAGGGAAGAACAGACACAAAGGTTAGATGCAGATGTCAAACCATCTGTTAAAGTGCTGAAACTGATAAGGAGACGGTTGCTGTAGGATAATGTCCAAAAATCCTAAACATGCCTTGGAATCCACGATGGACTGTCTGAAGAGACCCAAGCTGAAGCTTTGGGCCCTCACAGTCCTGACCTAGACAAAGAACCCTTTAACAGGTTCTGCATTAGGACGATCAAAGGATATCTGAGACCGCACTGATGATTTTAATATGTTATATTGTCTTTGATTATGAAAATGTGTAAGCGGACATTACAGAGGCTGTGTTCTCAATTTAAAAGATTATACAGAGAGAGAGAGAGAGAGAGAGAGAGAGAGCCTGGAGTCTGAGAAATGCTTGTCACGTCAGGCTGTGAGGTGGCCTTATGTTTCAGTGTCTCTGATGGAAGTAAAATTACTCTGCGGTATTACACTCCTTACACCTCCCTGCAACCTGGCCCTGGATCTCTCCAACTCATTCTCTCCAGTGCTGCGGTATTAGAATTTCAGCTCCTCTCCAGACAGGTGTGTGTGTGTGTGTGTGTGTGTGTGTGTGTGTGTGTGTGTGTGTGTGTGTGTGTCTGATTCAGAGCCCGTCTGGATCAAACTGTTCATTTGGGGACCAGCAACGTAATGCAGGGCGTTTCTTGACGCTGTAGACTTAACTGTGCTCCATTCGACATGTTTCGCCTTCCTTTGTTAATATCACGTAATCCTGAGAGATGTGATTTTAAGGAAGATGAATTAGACATTTTTTCGGGTCACACTCCTGCTTTAATAAAGCCTAAATTAGACATTGAGCCGTATTCATCACAGCATAACTGCAGGTCTGTAATTGCATTATTAGTTATAATAATGGAGAGTAAACACTTTCCCTCCCTGTTATCTAAACTGATTAGTAACGATTGTTATTTAGAGTTACTGTCCATTACAAAGTGTGCGAGCTGGACAGGTGTTAGTTTAACCCCTTTAACCAAGTGCCGATAAACTGAGCTCTTGTGTTAAAACCTTCTCACACAATAACGGTATTTTTCTTGTGCAACCAACGTTCCGGGAGGGGATCCTGAATCCGTGATGCAGATGCACTCATTACACACTCATTTACAGCCTTTACAGCTTAAACTCTCCAAAACCTCAATAACCCACATAAATCAATGAAACCGGCACTATCTAAAACCTATGTGAATGAAGGTGCTGTCAATTAAACACCATTAAAGTGTTTTTTTTGGATTATATCAAATTTTGCAAAGCAAAAATGGATGGATGGATGGATGGATGGATGGATGGATGGATGGATGGATGAATGCATGGATGGATGGATGGATGAATGCATGGATGGGTGGGTTGATGTGTGGATGGATGGATGGATGGATGGATGGATGGATGGATGGGTGTGAGGTCGGATGTATAGATGAATGAATGGTTGAATGGATGGGTGGGTTGATGGATGGATGGATGGATGGATGGATGGCTGTGAGGTCGGATTTATAGATGAACGAATGGTTGAATGGATGGGTGGGTTGATGGATGGATGGATGGATGGATGGATGGATGGCTGTGAGGTCGGATTTATAGATGAATGAATGGTTGAATGGATGGGTGGGTTGATGTGTGGTTGGATGGATGGATGCATGGATGGATGGATGGATGGGTGGATGGATGGATGGACTACTGAAGAAAAAAGAATGTTTGTGCTGCTACAGTGGTCCCCACTGGTTGCTGTGGTATCCCATGTGATTTCTAGGTTGTTGCAAAGTGGCCACTAAGTGCTTGCTAAAGTAGTTCCAGTGGTATTAGCAAATGATTGCTATTTGGTTGCTATGGTGCTGCTAAGTGCTTGCTGTGGAATCCCAAATGGCTGCTATAAAGTTGGTAAGTAGTTGTTAAGTGGTTGCTATGGTTTTCCAGTTGCTTTGCAATGCACAACAATAATCCATCTGCAACCCAGCTTTGGTTCTGGTGAGCCAGCGATGTGGTTAAAGCAGCCCAATGCTGTATTTGTCCAGTATTAACTCAGCACTGGGTTTTTTCAACCCCTCGTTATCCGTGTGCACAGTGACCAGTCCTGTGGACAGTGTTTCCCCAGTTAACCTTGAGATCTTGAGTGAAGTTCAGAAGGTCAGAATCACTTTGCACTTTTGATGGTTGTTTCCATCGATCAGACTTGAATGTGAGAAAAGCATGAAAAAGAAAAAAGCATCAGTCTCCGACAGCAGTGGGGGTGCAGGATCTCAGGAGACCTTATCTGTATCAAACATCTCCTTTAAGAAAAGCCATGAATATGAACAAGTTGGAAAATCCATGACAGAAGAACAGTAACACCATCTTCCCTCTGTTCAGCTCCTGTCATCCTTCCTTTACTCTGCTTCATTAATCTTCGAGTGGAAAGACGGTGAAGCAACAAACACATGCAGACTCATACTGACTTCATCTCCATGCAGGAGACATTCTGACCTCTCGACTTCATGGAAGTGCACTGTTCAGCTCCGCTGACCACACAGGAGCACTTTGTAGTTCTATAATTTCACCCTGTTTCTCCTTTTCCCTGATCTTCAATGATCAGGACCCCACAGGACCACCACAGAGCAGCTATGATGTGAGTGGTGGGTCATTCTCAGAGTGTTTAAACCCCTCAGCGTCACTGCTGGACTGAGAACCGTCCACCCACAGTGACCTTTACATCTACAAAGTGGAGCAACTATGTAGGAGTGTCTAATAGGGTGGACAGTGAGTGGACACGGTGTTTAAACACTCCAGCAGCACTGCTGTGTCTGATCCACTCGTACCAGCGCAACACACACTAACACACCACCACCATGTCAGTGTGACTGCAGTGCTGAGAACGACCCACCACCCACATAACAGCTGCTCTGTGGTGGTCCTGTGGGAAATGGGAAACATCTCCTCGGAGCAGCAGACTCCAACCCTTCTGAAGAGCTACATTCCAGTGCCAAATCCAACACATCCAGGACTTCTGAAGGCGGTGATTAGATGGAGTTTGTGGGATTCAGGGTCTGGTTTTCCTGCACTGTTGATTTCCAGCCCTCGGTTCAGAGACCTTATGGAGGAGGTGGAACTCTCCTGTAGAATGAACAGTGTTGCAGGCATCCAGTGGCATCCAAAGGATGGAGAACCACCAATTGAAAGGTTCGTAAGGGAACCAGCTGTGGTTCTTCTCTGGTGTGGCTCCACGGAGCTGTTCTGGCCCCTTTATTTGAAAGAGTGTGGAGGGAGGGACAGTCAGAGACAGAATAAGGAATCCATGCCGGGACACAGCAGCAAGGCCTTGTGGGAGTTGAATACTGATCAGGAATGCAGCAGGCAGTATTAGTCAGCAGATTCGCCTGTCAGCACCGAGAGTTCAGCTAACTCAACTCACTGCAGCTGAGAGCTGCAACTACCTTATCCTGCTGACAGCCAACTTCATCAGCCCACTGTAATAAAAGGTGTATAACATGCACTGTGTGTCCAGAAGTTTGTGGACACCCCTTCTACTGAATGTAGGCTGCACCCACTGCGGACAGTCGGGCCAAAAGGATTCCTCGATGCGGATTCACCTCGGAGCTTCGTTCGGTTGGTATAATTATGTTCCGCTCACTGAATTCCAAACTTTCCTCCGTGAATAATCCAGTTCGGAAAACAGCTAAATAGAAATCGAGGCCTAAATCCAAATTTCACTAATAATTACTACAATTTAACCCCTTTTTCGGGTTCAGTACAGCACGGTGTGGACAGCTGGTGCCCTTCCGTTATGGAAAACCCACAGTGGTGACTGAAATATCTTTACAAAAGTAATTAAAATGTATAATCTGTTTAATTCATTTCATTTTTATTTTAGAAAAAAGCACATTAGGCCTAGAGTAGAGTGTTAGCAGTGGTTTATTTCAGAGTAGGATTAAGCTAAATCATAAAAATGAATAAATAAATCAAGATTATTCATAAATAAAAGGAAATATAAATAAACAACAGACCCATGTGCCAAAAAAATCAGTTAAAAAAAATAAATAAATAAAAAATGAAAATTTACTTAAAATCTATTTCATTTTTGGTGCCAGTAAATGAACCTTTTTAATAAAATATTGTGTCTGTTAAAAATATAAAAACGCCTTAGTATAAAAGAACGGTCTGAAGTGTTCAAATAATACAGTGAATAAAGTTCAAAACGCAAGCATTTGCTTCCACTTCATGTAGATAAACTCCGTTTACAGCCTCAGTTTTCATTTTAAAGCTGTAAACTGCAAAATGAATTCAATTATTAATAAAGTCGGGTGAGGTTTACCTGTAAAAGTGGAAACAGCTCTTAGTGAGAAAGCTTTCACACACACACTCTTTATAATGTCGATGACTGTGATTTGAATTGAAATTGGAATCATTTTTTCATCTTTTCTTGCAGTTAAACTGTATCTGATGATGAAAATCGGAAAGTATCTGAAAAGTCTTTCACAGTCACAGTCGTTTGTGTTCAAATGATAAAAAGCAAAACAAAATAATGCTCGAAAATGTAAACGCTGATAAAAACGTTATTGATATAGTAACTTTATGCAGACTTTTCTTGTAAAATCACATCACATTTTATTAAATAGTGTATTCCAGTCATTGGAATATGATTTTCCTAATTTTCAGAAAAATCATGTTTTGGGAGCGTGAGCTCAGGAAACCTGTCGACAGTCATGTGATCACACTCCTGTTTTCCCGCTGGATTGACTGGTAAGTCTCGGAAAGTGTTACGAGAGAAAATCCTGGAAATATCCTGGCACTTTAGATATGCTAGGCTTATACCGTGTGTGTGTGTGTGTGTGTGTGTGTGTGTGTGTGTGTGTGTGTGTGTGTGTGTGTGTGAGTGTGTTTTAAATTGCATTTTGCTCTGGAGATGGCTTGCAGTGATTGCTGAAAGGTGTTTTCGGATCCCCGTACAGCGTCATCAGGCCCGTTCTGTCCCCTGGAGCTGGAGCTGCGTTCTTATAGAACCTGCTTGTGGAACAGTTTGACTGCGAGATCATATATTGAGTCCCTACAGTGTGTTGTGCCCTTTTCAGTGTTTCATAATCCTTCAGTGTGAACCCAGTGTAACCCTGCTGGCGGGGTTTGGTTTCTGGCCGTGTTCTCGGGCAGGTTCACACTCTGAAAGGGCAGCAGGCTGCTCATCTGTCTGACACCTGAGGGTGGACTGACGGATACCCCTGAGCCACTGGCCAAGAGAGAGACCACGCAGGAAGTGTGTACATCTGCTGTGCTGTGGGGGGCCTTGCCATCTTTTGAAATGTGTGTGTTCTGGCTCCTACTCCTATGACGTATTAATGAGTTTACTAACTGTAGTCCAGCTGCCAAGCATCAAAGTTCATAGGCCTAAAACAACCCTTCATATTTAATAAGCAAATAAGAGTCAGACACTGACTCTTGCTATGATGCCACCATTACATCATAGCAGGTTTTGCTGTCTCAGACTCCATTTACTGATGGCAAACCTGTATGGCATGACCTGTAAATTAGACCACTGAGCCACTGAGCCACTCAAATGCCCAGCATTCATTATTCAAATTCATTATTTTTTTACTTTTTGTGCCAAAAATCCCAAACTAGCTTTATATTATATATGGATTTAAAAGCATATAAAGGTGTAATTAATGCATTTATTAATTATTAAACCAATAAGAGACCAAACCCGGCTTTGAATATTGATAGAACGAATGAAGGGACAGTGCCTGCCGTTGCCCGGGGAATGAAACAGTACAGCGAAGCGGACATGTCTCAAACACTAAAGCCTTTGTCATGACAAATCACATCAGTCTGACCTCTACTGGAGAGAAAGAGAGAGCGAGAGAGAGAGAGAGAGAGAGAGAGAGAGAGATTGTTGAGATATATCTTATATATCTGTCTCTCTAATTATATATATATAGAGAGTTCTCAATCTATGAATCATTTTGCACACCCCCCAGGTATTTATAGCTTGACAATCCTTGCACATTGCCAGCACCTTAAACACCTTTATGGACACAAGGTGCTGTTTTTTTGTCCGAGGAGCTTATATTACATTTGTATCTGGGTCATTTGTATAATAGAGTGTAACACACAGAGTGGACGTGCTCTGCTCCACATTGTCCACATTAGGCCGGCAGACGGCTCGCTGCAAATCAGCAGACACTGGAGGCTAATAAAGCTCACAGCTCGGGTTCTCCGTTTCCATACACAGCCCAGTTCCATCAGGATTGCAGACTGAATCATTAAAAAGTCCATGTGTTCGCTGTCACAGCGAAACTTCATATTTCGTTCAGAGAAACAGACAAAAGTGGAATAGGACAGTAAGGGTACTTACGTACTGGGTTGCTCATAATATTAAGACGTTTATTCGTTTAAGTAACGTGGAAATCGCTCATTGAAAGGTGTTTTAGGTTAAGCTCCGTTTGTGAGAGCCAGTGTGAAGGCTGTTCTGTATTGAATGACCTTATTTTTTATACGTGAAATGATATGATCATCTTGGTGTGCTGGTTTTTTGTCTTCTCGAGTAGACTTGGGTGGGTCAGGGAGAGCTGGCAGCCCCTTAAATCTTGATGGTACCACTGTGTGTGTTAGACAGGTTTCCCCCGCTCAGCAAAGCACCTCCTGAGGAGCCTGTTGAGAGCACTGTTTATGGGAGACTGTAGCCCGACATGGTATATTAGGTACTCCTTTGGGGTCTCCAGCAGTTCTGGTTAGCTGCTTTTGAGGAACCAGATAGCCAGACCTTAGTGGCTGTTAGTTTAATGTAACTCAAGGCTGATACATTTTAGTGATTGATTACAGCCAGCTTGTTTTTGTAGACCATTGTGAGACCATTCCAGCTTTCTGTAGTCGGGTCAGTTGGATCGGTACTGTTAATAAGTGATCATTTATCTGAAGATCAGTCTCTGGCATTCTTCCTGAGTATGTCTTCATCTCATTTCTCCTCATTTTGCTTCTGGGTTTCGGGACGGGCGACAACCCAGTTGCTGAGCCCGGCTCTGTCTGAATCATATTTGTTCAGTTGTTGTAATAAATTGCATTTGTCCCGTCAATCGTGTCAGTATTGATGCTTTAATCCGTTTAGGACTGGAACGGTGTTCTATGGACAGATGAATCCGAAGTATCTGAAGACTAGGGTGAGATAGCATAGACAGCATTTGAGCACAAGGACCTCATACCAGCTGTGAAGCATGGGTGGGGGGAGGTGTCATGGTTTGGGGCTGCTTTGCTGCAGGGCCTGGAGATCTCTCCATCATAGAGACCACTATGAATTCTTTATTGTATCAGAGGGTGCTTAAGGAGAATGTGAGAGAATTCCACATGGAGGAGAGGGACCATCTATCTTCCACTTGATGTCAGAGACTGGTAGTTAAAGTGAAGACCAAATGTCCATGTTTAAATGAGTCCGACCTTCTCCTGCCTGAATAGTGAACCAGTATATATGGCTCTGATACAGATGCATGCATAGTGAAGATCCATTAGGTCATTAACAGGTTGTCTGAGGGATGACCTAGAAGGTTGAAGTTGGTGGGCCCAGCGGTGTTAAGTCAAAGAACCCATTTTCAGTTCTATATACCAGTAGATCCCCTTTTGCTTATGAATAGAATTTCGAGCTAAGTCCTCCGTACACAGGGTGGTGGTGTAACAGGTCTATGCTGGACTCTCCAGTCGGTAAGTGTCTGCAAGGATTTGCAGTAATAACAGAAATATTGCTTGAAATAATGTCTCCAGTGGGAAATATGTCTTTTTACAAAAATAGCCAGAGCATATGTTTATCAACTAGATTAAATAGTCGGTGCCTGTGAACCACACCTCGTTCTCCTCCTGGGAGCCATAAGAACCATGCTAGTGACTCATAGGCTTTGCCAACACCTTGAAACCACATAGACTTTGTGGATGGTACTGAATCTGGATTGAGGTGATGGATGGAGACAGCAGCTGCTATGATTCTCACAGTCTCCAGCTCATCCTGAGCTGTATATAGAATAGAACTGTTTGATGTCTATCTATCTATCTATCTATCTATCTATCTATCTATCTATCTATCTATCTATCTATCTATCTATCTATCTATCTATCTTTCTTTCTTTCTTTCTTTCTTTCTTTCTTTCTTTCTTTTTTTCTTTCTTTCTTTCTTTCTGTCTGTCTGTCTGTCTGTCTGTCTGTCTGTCTGTCTGTCTGTCTCTCTGTGTCTGTCGTGGTATGGTATGATGTTTCAGATTTGTTGTTATGGTATCCTAGATGGTTCCATGGTTGTTAGATGGTTATTTGAAACTTGCTATGGTGTTGTGCTATGGTGTCAAAGGTGGTTGCTATGTTGTTACTAAGCGGTTACTCGATGATGCTGCTAGGCAGGTGTCATTATGTCCCAGCCGATCATAGTGTCTCAGGGGGTTGCTGTGGTAGCGCAACAAAGCTTCTGATTCACAAGTCAGTTTCTCCCTGATTGTTATCAGAAAGCAGTGAAAGATCAGCAGGTAAATGTACTGTTTAATCACTCAAACACTTTAAAGAAAGAACTTCACAGCTAAACTTTGGGCTTTCTGACCGTGGGGGAAACACTTCACACAGGCTCTTTAAAGAGCTATGAAGCACAGTCTGAACCTGTCGTCACCTCAGCAGTGCTTACGGGGTGGGGGCTGCGAGAACACGCAGGCCTCGGCGCTAAACTCTGTCTCTTTGATGCAGCGTGAGAGAGTTTAACCCCGTCATCCTGCGGTTATGGACGAGGGGCTCCTCAACAGCATCCCACCGTCTCAAGCTTTTAGAGAACTGCTCCACAGCTCCATACATCTAACCCGTGCCTGGTATTAGACCGAGCAGATCCAGCCTGTCTTATAATCTGAATTCATCTGCATTAAAAAAGAACAGAATGTGCCTGTCTGTCTCCCTCTCTCTGTGTCTGTCTGTCTCATTGTTTGTCTCTCTCTCTCTCTCTGTCTGTCTGTCTGTCTGACCTTCTCTTTATTTGATTATCTAGTTCAAGCAAAGAAAGAAAACAAACAGCCCCTCATTTTCCTGTACAACCCAATATCTGGCTCACTGATGTCCTTAGCCCCGCCCCCTCTCACTGATCAGTCAGAGTCTGTACGCAGGTTGACTATCTATCTATCTATCTATCTATCTATCTATCTATCTATCTATGATTGGCTGCACTGTGTACAATACTATCAGGTCGAGATCAGGCTCCCTGTTAGCTACATTACCCTTTTTAGATCCAGTACCGAAGTGAACATGCAAACACTGGCATGTGGCACTGGCACCAACTCAGCCATAAGACGCGTTAAACAGGGCATGGAGGACACCCTGGCTCTCCTCCTCTGCTGTCTGAACTCTCTCTGCTGCTCTGAGGCCCAGAGGGACACCAGCTACTGCATACGAACGTCAGTCACGACCAGAACGCGCGCACACACACACACGCACACGCACACGCACGCACACACACATATACACACACACATATACACACAGAGACAGGCTTTGAACTGCAGGTGCTTTGAAGCTCATTCAGGTTTTGACTGCAGTGAAGGGAATACCTGAATCTAATGCAGAGATAGAAGGGGGGAGTGAGAGACAGCGATAAAAAATGAGAGAGAGAGAGAGAGAGAGAGAGAGAGAGAGAGAGAGAGATAAATACAATGAAATCAGACAGTTTTAAAATCTCTCTGCATGGAGAATTAACCGTTTCTATCATCAAACAGTGCAGCACCGAGCATGCCGAGGCTTTAGGCAGCTTTTATTTATTTGTTTGTTTGTTTGTTTATTTATTTATTTATTTTTAACCTAAAGAATGAATTCTTAAATCATTCACCAACAGTGGATTTTATTTTCCTCCCTCCTCCTCCTTCCACTGTGTGCCGTCCGTTAAATCCCTTGGGTCATGGAGGAAAAGCCAAACCAGGACAGAAGCTAAAAGCAACAGCAGATCGAAAATGGCTGCTGTTGATTTAAGCTGTGCAGTGCAACACTTTAGACCATTTGAATGGATAGAAGATCGTCTCACTGTGTCTGAAATGGAACACGTGTCTGATGATTAGGCAGGTGTGCAGGATGCACAGTCCTTATTGTCGGATGCTTATCCCTCCACTGGGGCAGCTGGGGCCTAAAGGTTGTAGATGCTGGTCTCAGGACCAGAAGGTTGCTGGTTTGATCCCTCGAACTGGCAGGCAGTTGGGATGGGGGAGTGATGGGACTCTTCCTTCAGCTGAGGTGCACTTGACCAAGGCACCCCTAATTGCTATTGTTGGCTGAGTTGGCTGCACATAACCCCAACCACCCACAACAGCAGTGAAGTGATTGTAACTAATACTTTAAAGAGCAGCAGCAGTGAAGTTACTGTAACTAATACTTTAAAGAGCAGCAGCAGTGAAGTGAATGTAACTAATATTTTAAAGAGCAGCAGCAGTGAAGTGACTCTAATACTTTAAAGAGCAGCAGCAGTGAAGTGACTGTAACTAATATTTTAAAGAGCAGCAGCAGTGAAGTGACTGTAACTAATACTTTAAAGAGCAGCAGCAGTGAAGTTACTGTAACTAATACTTTAAAGAGCAGCAGCAGTGAAGTGAATGTAACTAATATTTTAAAGAGCAGCAGCAGTGAAGTGACTAATACTTTAAAGAGCAGCAGCAGTGAAGTTACTGTAATTAATACTTTAAAGAGCAGCAGCAGTGAAGTGACTGTAACTAATATTTTAAAGAGCAGCAGCAGTGAAGTGACTAATACTTTAAAGAGCAGCAGCAGTGAAGTTACTGTAACTAATACTTTAAAGAGCAACAGCAGTGAAGTTACTGTAACTAATACATTAAAGAGCAGCAGCAGTAAAGTTACTGTAATTAATATTTTAAAGAGCAGCAGCAGTGAAGTGACTGTAACTAATACTTTAAAGAGCAGCAGCAGTGAAGTTACTTAACTAATACTTTAAAGAGCAGCAGCAGTGAAGTTACTGTAACTAATACTTTAAAGAGCAACAGCAGTGAAGTTACTGTAACTAATACTTTAAAGAGCAGCAGCAGTGAAGTTACTGTAACTAATACTTTAAAGAGCAACAGCAGTGAAGTTACTGTAACTAATACTTTAAAGAGCAACAGCAGTGAAGTTACTGTAACTAATACATTAAAGAGCAGCAGCAGTAATGTTACTGTAATTAATATTTTAAAGAGCAGCAGCAGTGAAGTGACTGTAACTAATACTTTAAAGAGCAGCAGCAGTGAAGTTACTGTAACTAATACTTTAAAGAGCAGCAGCAGTGAAGTTACTGTAACTAATACTTTAAAGAGCAGCAGCAGTGAAGTGACTGAAACATTAAATCATCAATATTAAACTAAAGATGGAAGCTCTGCTGTGCTGTGAGGTGGCAGCTGGGTTGTTGTGAGACAGACTTTATTAGCTGCAGCTGAGAATTGACATTCATGCCATGTGAAGTTCAGAGATTAGTGTATAAACAGCCGTTGAAGGACTAAAATAGAAGCTGCCGGACCACGTTGAGTTTGGGTGGGTCCTCAAAGCCTGTGCCGACAGACTGACGTTTGTAACAATATAAAATAGTTTTTATTTATGTGTTTATAGATTTGAAAAGTAAAGCTTTCTGAGGCTGTGTCTGTGATGTTCTTATGTCAGAAAATTATGTAAGTGTTTTGGCGAGTGTTTCTGACTCCAGAGAGCTGAAGATGAACCCACCACCCACCACCAGTGTCAGTACTGCAAGGTGCATTGAGAGACACCACTGCTGAATGTGTAGATCAATAAACGTTGCCCATATCAGACTAAATTTTCAATCATTTTTTGTTCCTGCTAACCTTTATCTTCCTGCCCAACAGCACTGTAATCGCACACTTCCTTCTGGGTGCAACTATTTTTAGAAACGAGTGTAATATTAGTTCAAGTGACGTAAAAATGTATTTTTTTTTTAAGAAACAAATACCTTCGGCCTTGAAGACAGCAGGCACCAAACAGTGGACCAAAGGCGAGTCCAGTATCTCGGTGCAGTCAGGGGCTGCTGTCCGTGGTGCTGGCCTCCCACCGAGTGCCCGACGGCTTCACGAGCTCATCTGTTCGGGCTCCAGGCCTCGCAGCAAACAGAGCCTATTTTCCATAGAGCCATTAGAACACAGGGAGTCTGTCCGTGTTGATAAGACCATCCCTTCTGCATCTTTATCGCAGGCACACATTAACTCCTTCCTTTCCATCACCATCGGTGAACAGCACTCGTTCCTGGGTAGATATTCCCCTGCCTCGTTTTCTCATCCTCCTCATTTATTTCGTCCTTCTTCCAATTCTGCGAATGTGTCAACTCCCCAACGGTTTCCAGTGCAGTACGTTTTCTCCCCTGCTGCTGCCTATAAAACTATTATCATTGTGCTTTATAGAGCCCTTAAAGGATGATCCACAGCCCCAGAAGATGGAATCGCTGACTGATAGAAAGCATTTACTTTTGGAGAGGGTTATCAAATGCTTTAGTGGCTCCACTTCATTTCACCAAGTACATTTCCACTGGGACACCCCATACATTGTCTCTGAACTTTAACAGGTCCCTAAAACTCCGCTTCCTCCACCCCCGTACTCAGGAGGCTGCAGCTGATGACTTCCAACTAAACACTTTCTTATAATAAGTATGAGTCACTTCGTCTTAACTCGTCCCCAGTCTGGAGTCTCTCAAACCTTCTGTATCTCCAGCAGTAACTTCTTTTACTAACTCTTTAGGGTTTTAGGATTTAATCCTTAGAACTCTAGGGTCAATTCTGTGGGACATTTTCATACTTTGATGTACATTTATTCACTAGAAAATGTAAGTATTTATAGGAAACAGTACTTATGTATGAACATACTCGATATTGTTATTTTCATTTGTTTTCATCAGACATCCTGTTGGAAATTGATCATCTAGAGCTTTTAGAATTTAGATTGAATTTTAATTTGATTTATAATAATTAGTTGATTAGATAATACTTAGTATTATCTCTTCTCAGGACTCTTATTCTGAAATACTGTGCAAGCAAAGAAAGAGAGCCAGCAGCCCCTCCCTTCCTCTATAACCCAATATCTGGGTCAGTGATGTCATCAGCCCTGTCCCCTCTCTCTGATCAGTCAGAGTCTGTATGCAGGTTGATCGTCAGCCCCGCCCCCTCTCTCTGATCAGTCAGAGTCTGTATGCAGGTTGAGCATCAGCCCCGCCCCCTCTCTCTGATCAGTCAGAGTCTGTATACAGATTGAGCGTTGAACACTTCATGCAGCCTAAATCCTGGAAAGTGAAGGGTTCTGTGATGGTTACAGAGCTTCATTATGACATAATAAGGTAAAAATTATCGATGGGAATTTTGCCAAAACCTCCTTTCCCATTTTCCTTTCATTGCTCACACACATCAAACACACATACACACACTCGCATCCCTGCACAGAACTCATCTCAGATTTATCACGGTTCTCTTCTGGGAGGGATTAAGTGTAATCTTCCTCAAGCAGAGCATCCTGGGAATAGTAGTTTTACTTTTCTGCCGCCTTCTCAGTCGTCTTTGATGCCTGACTTTGTTTGCTCTGAGCTGATGATAATAAGAGACTCAAGGTGTGGGAGATGAGGATGGTGGGTGCTTCGTGCTGAGGAAGGGAAGCATCCACAAGTGTGTCCCTGTTAATGAAGCTACAGAAATGTTAGGACAGTCACTGCTGGCCTTCTGCCTGCTGCATCGATGGACTTCAGATTCAACCAAAAACGACTTTTTCAGCCGCAGCTCAGTCTGTGCCCTTTAAAGTCTATAGATAGTACAGGCCAGCGGTTCTGTCACAAAGCATTAGGCTTGCACGGGTTCCTAACCTTGGCTTTGCTGACGTTGCACCAGTAAGGGATTGTTGGAATGGGATGAAACTTTCAATGTGTGACTGATGATACGTTTAAGTGATTACAATATTAGACTGAAAGCATACGTTTATGGGGGAAAACTGTACGTCTGGAAGGAGGTTCTAGTTCCCTGCATCACATTTACCCACAGATGTTGCAGCTGGGCCTGTAGATCCTGCACACTAGTAAGTTGCTGGCATCCCAGCTGATCCCATACATGCTCGATTGTGATCTAGGCCAAGGAAATGTTGTGATCTGGCTGTGGTATTCCTGGGTAACCCTTGCTGTTTTGTGGGAGCGTTATCCTGCTGAAAAATGCCAGTTGGAAGCCTGTGGCTGTAGGATGTCCTGCACGTATCACACCAGCAGTTATCAGTAGTCTGTCTATCAGTACTATCCATTCTCAGGACTTTTATTCTGAAATTTGATCTCGTTTTTGCCTATAACCCAGTAATTGGGTCAATGACGTCTTTAGCCCCGCCCCCTCACTGATCAGTGGGAGTCTGTATGCAGTCCTGTAGTTTATGATATGTGAATCATCTCTATAGGTTACTCTGATCCCGAGAAGCCTAAGAAGTCTAGAAAATGGCACGTAACCGCCCTCAAAGTGCAGATCTCGGGTTCTAAGGGTTCTACATTCTAGCAGTTGTGTTGCAGCACATAGCTCAGCATCTTCCTTTTGGTGAGCTGCTCTTTGCTGGCGCTCGGTGCTCTGGTTTCTTCATGGTTTATGAATCAATTCTCGTCTCTTAAATCCACCTGAAACTCTAACTCCAGGTTCAGGTCTGAAGTCCAGAGAGGACTGCAGGATTAGTGTTGAAGAAGACTGCAAGCGTGACAAAGGTGTCATCTGATGTCAGCAAGTTTGGCTGTTCGCGTCGCCTCCGGGCACACTTGTTTGTGACACATTCCACAACATTTCGCGCGGATTTGTGAGTAGCGTGGCAGTGGAGGATTAACGATTAGTGTCCCTCTCCCACCAGCGTAATTGCAGTGTGTTTGACAAGCCAACCCAACACAAAGCTGTTGAAAATCCTAGGCTAGAGTTGGTCCACCATGAGCCGCGAGAGTAAGCCTCTCAGAAAACCACCCGCTGAAAGAAAACGACCTTAATTTGAGGGTTCAGCAAATCAGGGCTGCTGCATTTCCTTCTCCGGAGTTGGGAGGACGGACTTCTCCGGGAGGAAGCCTCGTCTCTTTTATCTGCTGTGACGTGGGGACGGCTGGGGTTTGGGTAACGGAGGAGGGAGGAAGGAGAAGAGCACTAATCAAGCTCATGGAAATTTCACAGGAAATGGAAAGCGTGGCTGGAGATTTGACTCTCTCCCTCCTGAACTCTAAGCCAGTTATGCGCTTGCTTGAAATTCCTCTGAGCTAAATTTACCATTTCTCTCGCTCTCGCTCTCTCCCTGCATCTCTCGCCTGCTCCCTATCTCCCATTCCTCCCCTCCTTCTCATCCCAGCAAGGGAATCTTCGCCTCTGATACCCAAAAATATATTGAGCTCCATCGTTTTTTCCCCGACTATTCACAGAAGCCTTAATTAAAGTCAGATTTCATCTCACTCTTAAATAGGAGCTTATTTTTTCAGCCTCTCTCGGGCGTCAAAGTTTTCCCGGTTTTATCCGATATCTTTTGCTGATGAGCTGATTCCGAAATGGTGTATTGCCTCTGTGTAACATGTTATTAACCTCATGCAAATAGGCCTTCCTTGATCTACTGATTACTGAAGCTTGACTGCGGGCTGTATCTGCTGAGCAGGGGGAACATATGTCTATAGTGACCCATGGAGAACTTTCCTAAATGAGTTTCTGAGGTAAATAAAGGCAATTGCAAACTCAAGCTGCTTCTAACATATGCCTGTTTCATTGTATCCTTGCCTGCTGTCTCATGTGTGAGGATGATTTCACAAGTCAAGACCAAGGTCTGAACCGAGGTTAACTCCTAGAACTCCAGATCCGCACTTTGAGGGCAGTTGCGTGCTGTTTTCAAGGCTTCATATGTCTGGATCAGAGTGACCTACAGACATAATACACATATCACAACAAACTACAAGGCTTACTTGGTATTCTCTCATTGTGTGATGAATTATCAGAGAGGAATCCCACTCCTTTCCAGCTGAATTAAATCCCAGTTTAAATGCCAAAGCAGCTTCCAGTGCATGTTTACTGCTCTGTCCACGTGAACATGATCAACCTGCACACAGACTCTGATCAGAGAGAGGGGGCGGGGCTGACGCTCAACCTGCATACAGACTCTGACTGATCAGAGAGGGGGCGGGGCTGATGCTCAACCTGCACACAGACTCTGACTGATCAGAGAGAGGGGGTGGGGCTGATGCTCAACCTGCAAACAGACTCTGACTGATCAGAGAGAGGGGGCGGGGCTGATGATGTCCCTGTCCCAGATATTGGGTTGTAGAGGAAAATGAGAAGGGAGGGGCTGTTAGCTCTCTTTCTTTGCCCAGTGTTCAAATTTCAGAATAAGAGTCCTAAGAAGGGATAATACTGATACATACATAACCCAAATAATATGATGTCTGACATGTAAAGTGTCTTTTGTCATTATAAGCAGAAAAATCACAAAATATTGTAAGCACAATATTTTTTTTTTAGTTTTACCTTTCTGTTTTACCTTTCTGTCCCAGTTTTATAATGCCAAGTAACTCACCCACTCAATAAGACACACCCCATCACCTGCGATGCTGACGACACTAGAAGAGGTATCAATACTTGCAAACTCAAACACCATCTCTTTCTGAACATCAGCGTGCAACATCACTGGGCAGCACTGGGGAAGCCCTGTCACCCAACACCTGACTGTCCCAGCAAGCATCACAGTGTGCTCGATAGGGAGAGAGTCCCGTCTACCCACCCAAAGAATGAAATCAAATTGCTACAGCAATGCTCTTCCCTGGACAACAAAAGCAGGATAAACCCTCGATTTAAGAAGAAACAAGAAGACAGAGGGTTTATTCTCTGTTTTATTTTATTATTATTTTATAATAATCAGTGATGCACTGACCTCTGTTAAGATTGAATGAATGCACAGTGGATGACATGGTACCACACCGTGAACCACCAGTAAAGCTGGTAAACCCCCTGCTGCAGAACGAGCCCAGTGAATAAAGGTGTACAGATGGAGGGCATTTAAGGGTCAGTGTCAGGTGTGACTAGGCCTACAATTAAGATTTGTTTTGAAATAATTCTCAGATTTTACACTACACGGACAAAAGTATTGGGACACCTGCTTGTTCATTCTGAAATCAAAGGTATTAAAAGAGTTTATCCAGTTATCCTCTTTTCACCCTGATCTTCAATGATCAGGACCCCAATAGGACCACCACAGAGCAGCTATAATGTGGGTGGTGGGTCATTCTCAGCATCACACTGTGTACCTTTGGGTTTCTGAGACACGATTCCAGGCATTTTCAACTGGAGTGTGAGCAGAAGTGACAACTTCAGGCATCCGTGGTTAAGTGATGGAGTGGCCAATTGTTGATTAATTAATAACTGCCAGTTTCTGCTGTAGTTTTAAGTGCTGACACAAAGGGGGCAAAGCGGGCAGCGGTTGCAGAAGCCAGCAGAACATTTTTTAGGGAGCTGTGGGTGAGCAACTAAAGTCTACTTCATTATACATCAGTGTTCTCCTTCCAGCTAAATGTCAGGGGTAAAGCGCAGCTCATTTGTATTAATACTCTAAACCTGCTCTGCGATTCAGAGAAGGCAGGAAACACGCTGAGCAGTGTCTCACATACACAGATGGTTCCCAATGAAGTGAGATTGAACTTCCTACCTTTGATAATGACAGTATGGTTCATGATCTATTAAGCCACTTAAGTGAAATGATGAGGCTGTTTAAATTGGAATCATATAGGAATTGATGTTCTTGCTCCAGGGCTCCCCCTACAGCCTTGAAGTTGAGCGGATTGGAAATAATGTCTCTGGGGTAAAAGCCCAGTTTGATTTAATGGACCTGTAGTGACTTCCAGGGGACAACAGGTCAAAAAACCGTCCAGGGTAGGATTATACTTGGAGGATGCTGATGGCTCTGCTGAGGAAGTGGGCAGCCGATAATCTTGCAGGCAGTGTAAATAACCCTCCGGCTCAGCATGCTTTCAACTGAACAGTGGTGAAAGGATACCAGCTGTATCTTCTTCTTTCTGAGGATCCTCGGGAGGCAACGTTGCTGCAGGGCATACCACAATGGTGTCAGAGTTCAGAAGAGGATTTTGGCTTTGTGTATCAGAGACTCTTTCCACACTGGTGATCCATCGTGGCTCCATAATGAGCTCTTTGGTTTTCGAGGTGTTCAGGCCATGGTTTTGTTCAGAGTGCTGCACTGTGCCTGTATGCTGTCTGATCTCTGCCCGAGTTCCCACCACCGTTGTGTCACCTGAAGTGGCAAGCAGTAAAGAAAAGATTGGACGGAAGCTGTGGTCTGCTGCCTTAGAAGCTCGTTGGCTTTTTCAGGCAGTTTTCTTTGACTTGAACACCTTTCATCCACATATAAAGCTCTGAAGAGCAGATACACAACTCTAAAGCGTCGCCTACTGGTTACTTTAATTGGTTATTCGCTGAACTGATTGCATTGGTTCTGCCTCCGAGGCAGAACTGCCTTCAGAAGTGATTTTGCACACAAGCCGACTCGGCCCTGTGGGGAATTGTTTCTGAGTCTGAAGATGGAAGAGAGGTGGGGGCCTTCTTTAAATGTCTTTAAAAGTCAGAAAGTCCTTAATTCAATGACAAGTAGGCTGAGGAAGAACATGGGCTTGGTGGTCAGCCTGCTGGGAATGGTGGTGTTAAAGGGAGAGCTAAGATCTTCAGAACGCAGCCTTTGGATTAAAGACGAACGATCAAGGCAGAGTGAAGGGTTACCTCATCCTCTGTACATGTGTTTGCTTTGAATTCAAGATGGTGTGCGTCAGGAGTGGATGGAGGACTTCAAGCAGAGGTTCTGATTTGCTTTGGGACCAGAATCACAAAGCCATTTATAATTGACCAGGATAATGGTGCTAGTGGTGGGCTTTTGTCAGCAGTGCACTGGTTGTAATGGAATTCAGGAATGGACTTGGAGTCGGACAGGTTGAAGGTCTTAAGTGGGGAGATTGGGCAGTGGACCATCTCCCAAAATGAAGTTATGTCATAACTCTACATACTGATGATTTCAGGAGATCCTAGTCTCAACCCATCTCAGGAATTTTATTCTAAAATTTGAACTGTTTGAGCAAAGAAAGAGAGCAGACAGCCCCTCCTTTCTCATTGTCCTCTATAACTCAATTTCTACGTCAGTGACATCATCAGCCCCGGTCTCGTCCTAATTAGTAAGACAGGTCTTGTCAGGTCCAGTTTCCAGTTTGCAGCAGTCATGCACGGCAGCAGGCTCAGTGATGCCCATGGAGGTCCCACCTCACAGCTAACATCTGGGTGTCAGATACCAAGGACACCTTCAGAGGTCTTGTTGAATCCATGCCTCAGTGGGTCAGAGCTGTTTGGACACAATGTTAATGTCAATTTCCTTTATTTTATTGGACGTTTTTATACATATAGGTAATGCAATCCTGAAACTAGACAAATCCGGACCTTAACCTCAAATGAAGATCATTTTGTTTGGTCCCGAAATTGTCATTTGTGTCCTGAAAGTCTATGAAAACAAACACACGTTTTCAAACATGCAGCCATTGTGGTGGCGTTACAATGGAGTCCCCTGATTAATCGTTTCATGAATACCTGCCACAGATTTACAGGACATCCACCTCTAAATCGGAGCCATTATGAATCAATAAATCCTGAAGGGTCTGGTCACCTGGTGCACTAATCTGCATTATCACGCTGGCCGTTTCTCACGGTGAGTGTTGTGTAGAGCTTTTGAAAATGCATTGTAGCTCGTGAATGCCCCGGGTTGTTGATTTAGTGAGGCTCTCCATTGGAACGTGGAGTATATTACCTGAGGACCATCGTCATTAGCATCTCTCCCTCGCTGCTGCACAATGGAACTGGCCTGATTTATATTCACCCAGAGACTGCACTACCCGCCATGTGCTGGAAGCCTGATAGCCAGGCTCGTTCCGGCAGTTCGACTCCCCTTCGTCCCTCCTTATTTCCTCTGGTGGGACGGAAAACAAAACAAAACCAAAAATATTGAAAGAAAAACAACCTTGTTCCTGATGACCAGGTTGGGTCATGTGGCTTATTGACCACTGTGTTCTTAATCAAAGCGATCACATGGACTTACTCATGTTCTGCCTGCAGATAGGTTCTTTCATGGACATTGTAAAAACTATAAAACTGGAGCCCAGTTCTCTAGATCAGTGGTTCCACCCCTGGACCACCGACAGTTGTACGAAAACTTCTACCACACTTATACAGAGTAGGCTAAATGTTGCCTCCACACATTGTACGTCATCTCTTTTTCACCGCTTGTTTGGAGGTTGACCTCTACTCCAATCTGCGCTGTAGAATGGTAGGATGTTTGATTGTTTCTGGTCAGTGAAGTAGGCCTATTGAGACATCTTGGAAAGCTTGAGACAGAGGAGACAACCGGAGTATAGTGTTGTGAACTATGCTATCTACATGGCATCCCATTGAATTCCACAGGGTTCCTCAGGGTCCAATTGTGGGTCCTTTGAACCAGGTAAACATGAACACATTGGCACCATGCCTAATGCCAGGCATGGGCTAGAGGGGTATAAAGCCCCCCAGCAGTGGAACTGTGTTCTCTGGAATGATGGAGCTCCATCCAGTACTTTGGGATGAGTTGAGAATGATGTGGGGTGGTGATCATCTAACATACTGACCTCACTGATGATTTTGTCAGAGAATGCAATCAAATCCTCACAGCAATGCTCCAAAATCAATGCTCCAGTAGAAAGTCTTCCTTGGACAGAAGAGATTATCCTGAGCAGGTGTCTAAATACTTCTGTCCCTATAGTGTGTCTGAGCTCTTTAATGAGCAGATTGGGACACTGGTATAAGGGGGTCTTAATCAGCTTTGTTTGCTCCCTGTGCGTGCTCTCTCTCTCTCTCTCTCTCTCTCTCACACATACACACACACACACACACACACACACACACACACACACACACACACACACACACACCCCTCCCCTGTCTTTGCTTGTATGCATTCTTTTGATCCTTCCTAACCTGATCTTATATTCACATCATAACCTCCTTTTTTCCCATCTCTTCCACTTATTCCTGCCCCCTTCTGTGAACCATTATTCCCGGAGTTTTGACGGAGGAGGGAAAAAACAAGACAAACATCTAGACACCCATTGCAGCACTGACAGGATGCTCCATAATTATGTATAACTTCTATAATATACCCAAGAACAAGGTTGTGCGGTGCTCTCCCTTTTGATTTCTGCCCATAATGGAGTGAAGACCACTCGTTATCCCGTGTCTTTTGAGGACAAACCCTGCAGTCGGATTTGTTCACAGTCATATTCCGAGGTCACATACTCCACCGTTATTTATATGAGGTTAAGAAGCCGTGGCTGCTGGTTGAAGCTTACTCTGTTCTGAAACCCGGTGGTTTCTATCACCACGACCTGCCTTTTCAGAAGACACAACCAGTACATGTTCCAGAGCTTCAGAGGGCTCCTCAGAGGTCATCTGCTGAGCACTGAGGATTAGAAAGGGGGCATTTTGGGGTCACTTGTCTCATTTTAGAGAAATAGTGGCATGTTGGAGTACAGACCAGCATCTTTGAAGGTTCAGTGCCTTCAGCCTTGTTGTTGAAGGCCATTCAACCTTGAGAACCCCAGAGACTTTGATTCGGTTCTGCAGATGAAAAACTGTGGTTAGATGTTTTTTTCCACCCGAAAGTTTGTTTGTCATTTCCTTTCCCTGAAAAAGGTTGAGCGTTAAACTGGTATTTGCCCAGTGATTTATTCTAAACACAGCACGGCCAAAAGTATTGGGACGCCTTCTCGTTTGTTTCCTCTGAAATGATATTAAAAAAGTATACCTGCTTTTGTTGGAGTAACTGTCTCTACTGTCCAGGGAAGACTAGATTATAATTCTGCTTGATTATAGAGCATTGCTGTGAGGATTTGGTTGCATTCTTCCACAAGAGCCAGGTTGGTTCTTCACGCCACAGAGTATGCAGATGTAATTGCGGCATGTATCTCTCCAAAACTCCAGTCTACATGGAGATGCAAACACCTACAGACATGATACACATATGCAATCCCAGTAATCTAGTGCCAGACAAAACGCTTGTGTAAAAACCTGATGAGAACCAAAAGAATCGGTACCATGTAAAGATCTTCAGATACCATACATCCAAGAAGCTGTATGGATCCTTTATTTTTTGAGAGTGAATTACGGCCGTTACTCTCCACAGTCCTGGAACTCAGCTGCTCTCTGCCACAACCGAAAGTTCTTGAAGCACACCATGATGAATGGATTGACAAGGTCAAAGAAAAGAGGAGAATGGGAAATAAAGAAGCAAAGCTGGAATGATGTGAATGGACAGAAAAGGAATTGGAAGAGTGTCCTATGGGCGAGACCCTCCATCATTACATCTATAGAACAGTGTGAGCAGAGAAGCAGCCTGAGATGGAATAAAGCTGAAAGAAGTGTGGAAAGAATAAATGACTGACTCTGTGCCCATCCTTCTTTATGCCGTCTTTGACGGAGAAGATGTTATCATAAGACTGTCAAAGTCTTTGAAGTTCGTAGCACAGACAGACAAGGAATCATGGATGCAAATCCGGTGAGAGGTTTTCATGTTCTAAGTTGGAAATTCGTTTCTCTCGCTTTCCTCATCTCTTGTAGACCCTCGTGCTCTCATCTCCTGCTTGCATAACCATGAGCAGCGAGCTAAAATGAACTTTTTAAAGCGCTCTGACCTCCTGCTTCTGTGCTTACATGCTCTATAAATCTATTAGCCAGGCTTTCCCCAAAAACCATGCAAGCCTTTCCTCCCCTGCTCTTCATACCTCTGGAAGGATGGTGTGCAGGGGCTCAGGAAGGGTAAAGGAATCAGCTTGTCTTAACACACAGGAACACTTTGTAGTTCTATAATCACAGACTGTAGATCTGTTTCTATACATACTTTATTCTCCTCCTTTCACCCTGATCTTCAATGATCAGGACCCCACAGGACCACCACAGAGCAGCTATGATGTGGGTGGTGGGTCATTCTCAGCACTGCAGTCACACTGACATGGTGGTGGTGTGTTAGTGTGTGTTGTGCTGGTACGAGTGGATCAGACACAGCAGTGCTGCTGGAGTGTTTAAACTCCTCAGTGTCACTGCAGGACTGAGAACAGTCCACCGACCAGAAATATCCAGCGTCCTGTGAGCACCGATGAAGGACTAGAGGCTGACCAACACAAACTGTGCAGAAACAGATGAGCTTCTGTCTCTGACTTTACATCTACAAGGTGGAGACACTCGGTAGGAGTGTCTGATTGAGTGGACAGTGAGTGGACACAGGGTTTAAACACTCCAGCAGCACCATGTTAGTGTCACTGTAGTGCTAAGAATGACCCAATACCCACATAATGCCTACTGTGTCCTGGACCTGTGATGGTCCTGTGGGGTCTTGACCATTGGAGAACAAGAACATTCATACAACAGTACTGGAGGAGAGAGTAACAGTTACATTTATGAAACGTTGTTATCACTCCTGCTGACTTTCCTGTCTGGGTGTCTAACTATGAGATCAATTTGTCAGCCAAAGGCTGATTGTGAGATGTTTGGAGTTTATCACTCAACAAGGCGTTCATCTCTCTTCAGCAGAACAAAGACCGCCGACTGTGGTCAATGATAAACTGTCACAAAAGAAAGGAATTCGCACAACAATATGTTTCCTATGGCAGGGATGTTCACTTATAACTGATAGATCCAGGTTGAGCTAAAAATTGCTTTTCTCGTGAGGGAAGTGGAACTTTTCCTCCAGTTTCTTTTACTGCTTTTCATTGAGAGGGACACGCAGCTGAAAATATGAATGGAATGATATGTGAGTGACTATTATATTAGAAGGTAAGGATCATCTTATGGGGAAAACTGAACGATAGAAAGGAAAGGTCTTTTGGGTCTCTAGTCTGGATACAAGATGAGATACGGTTGGTCGTGGAGGCGTACAGGTTCCGTATGTCATCCTGCAGCACGTTTACCCACAGATGTTGCAGCAGGACCTGTAGATCCTGCACACTCATAGGTTGTCGAAGCTGGCGTCCCAGCTGCTCCCATAAATGCTTGATTGGTGATAAATCTTGCAATCTGGTGGAGACGTGTGGGAGCATTATCCTGCTGAAAAATGCCAGTTGGAAACCCTGAAGAACATGGCTGCAGAATGTCCTGCACATATGGCTGAGCTGATAGTGTCCCTCGTATCACTGCTAGGGCTGAATGACTCTCATATGCGATGCTCCCCAGATCATCAAACCAGCAGTTGGAGCATTGTAAGGGACTGAGTAGTGTTAGGAGTCTTGCCCAAGGAATCTTATTGGTGAAGATCAGCATAGTTGCCCAGACTGGGAATCAAACCCCACGCTCCCACATGGTGTGGTTGTTCACTGGTGGTGTTCTGTGTTGGGCCACACCAACCAAAGGTAGGATGGAAGCGCTCACATTGAGGCCTCCATACTTGAACCTGACCATCATCAGTTCGCAAAGAGAACCTGGATTTGTTACTAAAGAGGACACAGCTCCAGAAAATAGGAGTCCAGGTTTCTTGTTCACCACTGCAAATGAAGGTGACATTGGCTTGGTCAGACCGGCCTAGGTCAAGCATTGAAATGACCATCCTGCTCCTCTGATGGACAAATATAGGTAGATTAAGGCAAGTGTTGGTGTGTTTGGCAGTCTTGTAGAGACATTTTATTGTTTATTGGGGAAAGCAGGTTAGATGAACTAGTGGAATTACAGACCGTACGTTTGAAGCTAGACGTTCTATGCTGAGCATTCCAATTCCACATGAGGGACTGTACCAACTAGGGACCACCCATGGCAAAACCCAAAGGTGGGACCGTACTTGCTGAAAGTGAGAGCAGAAAAACATCTATTGGCTCGCCTTAACCATCTCCTGTGTGTTAACAAAGGCTTAGGGACTATTCGGTATTTAAGAAATGAGTTTCAGTCGCTTCAGAAAAAGAGCTGCTGCTCTCCGGCATGGATTCACGGAAGGGAGACGAGCGCTCGGAAGAAGAAAAGAGGAGATCAGATGAACCTGTTCCTCTGTTCCTTTAGGTTTGAAGTGTTGTGTTGTGTTCCTCTGCTGCGAACACCAAAAACAGCAGCTTGCTTCATTAGGGTGGTGTACATATCCGATGTTTGCCATCAGCTCAGGAAGCAGGATGGCAGAGAGATGCACTGTGGTAGGATTGTTTATGATGGTGCATTATATCACGATTTAAAAGTACAAGGAGACTCGCAGAACAGCTGTCTGGCGATGCAACTGGACACAGCATAGTATCCATGTCTTCAAGACGAGCTCTTGAGACGGCAGCAGTATGTGGACGAGCGTTGTCCTGTTGGAATAGAGTGTGTGTTCAGGAAAGGTGGGACCACTGGTTGCAGGACCTTGTTGGGTCGTAACGCTGGAAATTGCACAACATGACTCCAGGTCTTCTGGTGACCTTGGTACTGCCCATGGTGCCTTCACATACATATACATTGGTCGTTTCCACCATGACAAAGTGGGACATTTTTGGCTGTGGTCAATCAGCATTTATGGGAAGTAGTTTGACCAGTGGTTGATAAAAATGCAGGTATGTGTAAATCAGCATCAAAATCCAGAAGACAGGGCTTCAACAGACATGATTCTTGCATTTTACGAGTCCCAAGAACTGGACATGTCCAGGAAAAATTGAATGGTCACCCTAACTAGTTAGTTGTTAACAGCTTGGGACGAATGGAGAAATGAGATGCACCTTATTACTGTACAAAGACAGTGAGCATGAGACAGTGCTGTTGAGCATCAGATCGACAGTCTCCTCAGGCTTCGGGATCGCTGGGTTAACACTGTGTCACTAGTCTAAGTTCAGACTGGAGTTCACAGCCCGTCACACACCTGCCAAATCGCTCCACTCTGTGGAAATGCTTTGGCTGTACAATGAGAGGCACTTTTCTCAGCAGTACAAGGAGATCTCACACGAAGCTGATGTGGGCTGCTGGTCGTCATCTAACTGGTAATGGGATTTCAGGGACAATGTGGAGTGATTGCAGAAATTTAGAAGCATTCATACGTCTACGTTCTTTTTTTCTTTTTTCTGCAGCCCCTGATTTTGTCTGTCCCTCTTCAGATAATGTCTTCTCCACTTCTCTTATTCAGGACTTTTGGAAGTCAAGCCAGGTAGCTCTTTGGAACCACTTTTGGTTCCTGAAAGAACGGTATAATTGGTGGGTCTTTAAAAATCACTTTTTCTCGGCTGTGAGTCCCTGTTTATATATAAGGGCTGTAGTGCATCAATCAACCAACATGGACAAGCATAAGAATCTCTTTGAGGGACAATTTGAGAAGAACCAGTAGAACAGAAATCTTCTGGATGACTGGGTCAGAACATCTTCAGCAGCACCAGCAGCGTCCTGTGAGCACTGATGAAGGACTAGGAAATGACCAACACAAACTGTGCAGAAACAGATGAGCTCTCTGATTTTACGTCTACACAGTGGAGCAAGAGTGGACAGTGAGTGGACACAGTGTTTAAACACTTCGGCAGCACTGCTGTCTCATCCCCTCATGTCAACGCAACACACACTAACACACCACCACCATGTCAGTGTGACTGCAGTGCTGAGAATGACCCACCACCCACATCATATCTGCTCTGTGGTGGTCCTGTGGGGTCCTGACCATTGAAGATCAGGGTGAAAGGAGGAGAAGAAAGTCTGCAGAGAAACAGATGAACTACAGTCTGTAATTATAGAACCACAAAGAGCTCCTGTGTGATCAGATGAGCTGATAGAATGATCTCTTCCCGTCACAGCCTATGAAGCAAACATCCAAGCCAAGAACTCTTTAGAACCTTTACTTTAAAGAGTTTATGGAGATTATTAGTTGTGGGAATACATTTCTTCATGGGGCAGGCGTGTCAGAGCTTCAGCACATATGAATTATTGACTGTCTTTTCTGCTATTTACCATCAGAAACTTTCATTCGCTCCCGGTCTTTGTTGTTATTATCTGCTTCCAGAAGCTACCTCAGAAGCTCAGCCTGTTTCTGAACTCCAGTGATTAGAGCAGCTATTCGATTATTTGAGCATCTGAAGCTGCTCTGTGGCTCGGTCTTTGTCTGTGGTCATTCCACCAGAGACCATGAGAGAGGGTGATGGAGACCGTGACAGGCAGACAGAAATCAATGAAGCAGGAAATTGCTGTTTTCCAGTGTCAGTGCTGTTTATTTGAATACACACACACACACACACACACACACACACACACACACACACACACCATCCCAATGCTTCCAACTCTGTTGGCTAATTGAGGTCCAACAAGTGAATGCTTCAGAACCCACACTCTACACTACTCAGCACTAAACCAACACACACCAGGAACAATAATCCCCCGGAGGACTGCATTGAGCACAGGGCGGGGTCTACATAGGGGCTTGAACCCGAGACCCCAGTGCTGGCTGGCAAACATGCTGACCCCATACACCACTGTGCCGCCCACCAAGCCACCATCTAGTCTCACACTAGAGCGAGAGCGAGAGAGAGAGCGAGAGCGAGAGCGAGAGCGAGAGCGAGAGAGAGAGAGAGAGAGAGAGAGGCAGGCTATTTGTCCCATCTAAACCACCAACCAGTAACAGGTATCGCCGGACACTGAGAATATAAATTTGAGGACCAGAGTAACCTAGAATGAGAGACAGAAGACCTTTGACCACAGCCTAAAAAATGCTTAAATGTAAATCATTTCTTTAATGCAAAAACCTTGTATCTTCAAAATGTCATTTTCCAAATGAATAATCGGACAAATGTCACAGTTATAGCCTCTCTCAGAGCAGGACTGTGCAGCTGTGATGCTCATAAAAGCTGAGATGTACTACTGCATGGTATTTAAGCCCCTCCCACCATCAAACACCCTCCCCCATATCTTCTTCACCTGTTCTTTTAGATGCTGACTCTAAATGTTGCCGTTTGCATAAATGAGCCATTACACAACAAAGGCGACAGTCGTGACTCATCGGTGATCTCAGGCTTGGATTGAAGGTTAAGTTTTGCTCACAGGTGCTTCGACCTCGCTGGTGCGTGGGGTCTTCACTCAGAGAGAGTGTACTTCATCATCAGTCAGTGTGAGGCTGATTGCTCGCTGACTTTGATTAGTGTAATGGGATTCTGGAGTGTGGCGGAGGCTGTTCTCACTGTTCTTCTCCGCGTCCTCCTCTTAAAATCTCAATGGAGGTGTGGCAGGTGAAGGTCAACGTGAAGACTGGGGTCCATCCATCCATCCATCCATCCATTTATTGAAATCTGTAGGTGTTTCCAGTTCCCACCCTGTATCTACAAAGTGCTCCTGTGTGGTAAGAAGGTTCTAAATACTACAAAATAAAGGTTGTAACAGACAGTATAACCTCTTTCAGTTTTACATTCTTGTCCAAGGAACTTTGAAGCTCTGAAGCTTTGGAGATGGTCAAAGACAATGAACGGCAGCATCAAAATTCACTTTATATGACATTAATACAACTGGTGGTAACTGTCACACCTCATTATGCTGATACCCCTCCTCCGCAGACAGATGGTCAGCGAGGGGAAAGAAAGGAATATGAACACGCGTTTTCAGAGAAAACCGATTAGATACCATGATTTCTGCGACCCTTTCACAGCTATTACATCAGCGAGATTTTTCACAGAGTAGACACACGGTCTCTGGTCTACGATATGTATTGTTTCATATTTTTCAAGCCCGTAATTCTCACACCTGATACCATGACATTGATCAATGTGTGATCTGTATTAACCTCTGTATTCTATTAGCTCCTCACCTATCACCCACATCTGGACGGCTATAAATCTCCCCTATAGTGCCTTCGGGACCAGTTGGGCTGTATTAGAGTGGATAGCTTAGGAAGTTGATGGTCAGGCCTATAGATATAGATGGACAGTAAATGTGTCTCTATCACATTTGGATCCATCAGTCAGTGGCTTAGTGGGGCTTGGTGAAGGACGTGTAGCTTATAGCACTGACATTGAAAGTCATTGGGCCCCACATATACACATGCACAGCACACACACTTGCTGGCAGCTCCTCAGACACACGTCCACCCGCGTCCATCATTGACCTCCGCAACTGACCTCTGCATTCACGTTCCTTCACATGTGTCCTGTGAATTGTATTAGGACTCAAGTTGTCTACCAGTTACTCATCAGCTGTCATGGAGTCGCTCAGAATGTCAGCAATGAGTCCCAACAAAAATTTGAGTGGTTTGCTGTCAAGGGTCACACGTCCAGAAGGCCTGGTGTCGTGGTGTGCCAGATCACCTTTGGTCTTCGTTGCAGGCACTCTGGCAGCCCAACGTTACGACCCAACTAGGTTCTGCAACCAGTGGTTCTATCTTTTCTGAACACACACTCCGGTGCTCTGTTCCAACAGGACGACACTCGTCCACACACTGCTGCCGTCTCAAGATCTTGTCTTGAAGACACAGATACTACGCCGTGGTTGGTCCCATCTCCAGACCTGTCCCTGATTGAAAATGTGTGGGAAGCTATTGGACGCTCTATCAACACTCCACCCCTAAAACACCATCTGCAGAACTGAGTGAGAACATTCAAGCTGCATGGGATGGATCATCAAAGGACCACCTCCTCTAAAGGGTCTCGGCGTGGTTGTTCTGGTCTGCATCCCAGTGCAATTACTGTTCGGAAAACGAACCACACACTACCTTTCTGGAATTGGCTTCTCAGTGGTGTGTAAACCCCATGTAATGGCACTCTTGAACCCCGCTCTGCCACTCTAACCCAAAATCAGACACCCTTGCACTGCACTCCTCCTCCGTCATCTCCTGTATAACTGTGTGAGACTATACAGAGGACGAGCAGGAGCACGAAGGACGGTTAACATTTGGTTACACTGCTCCTTCAGGACAGACACACACACACACACACACACACACACACACACACGCACACACACACAGTAATAAATGAGGAGATTCAAGAGAGATCTGACTCTAATTAAGAACCAATTAGTAGATGGAGAGCTGGGTCATTGACCTGCTAAACGAACATGTCTATGGGAGTGGGAGGTCTCCAACATTCCCTCATCTCATTTATTAACACTGACACTTCCACTGTTTTTTATTTTTTGTTTTCACTGCTGTGCGTTTAACCAAAGGCCTCTTGGCTGCAGTGCCCTTGGCTGAAATGCCCTTAAAGAAAGCCCCCCTCAGGCTCTTGCCCTTTCTAGTGTCCTTTAACTTCTTAATCGCACTTTTTTGCAGCTGTGAGCTCAGTGGCAACATAAGATGGTGCTCGAATTCCAGCCTCAGGCAACTGTAGCAACAGATGTGAGTAATAAACAGTAGTTTGGCAAAACATCACATTCATGCATTTACCTCAAATGTACTTGATTAGCCAGTTTTTTGTTATCTGATGTCAGATTAATAACAATAATAACGAGAGCTCAAACTGCATTGAGTACCATGTCATCTCAAGTAGAATTGCAGATTATTGCAGAGACTCTGACTGGCTGCTTTTTGTCCTTCTTGCTTCTTGTGTTATTGAGCTCTACTAAAGCCTGAGTAGACTGATAAATCACTGTACTGATCAGTTATTGATCCCAGTGATACTGAGCTCTACTAAAGCCTGAGTAGACTGATAAATCACTGTACTGATCAGTTATTGGTCTCAGTGTTACTGAACTCTACTAAAGCCTGAGTAAACTGATAAATCGTTGTCTTTTCAGAAATGGACAGTAGTGAATATAAATGTGCACTGAATGTATTCTATACGTGTTACTTTATGTATTGTAGTGTAACACACTATCTCAAATGCATTCAGTGCTCATTTTTGTATGCAGTATTCAGTTTGGCCATGTCGGTGCTTTTTCCCGTCGATAGTGAATGTGGAACATAGTCCTGTTTGTTGACAAACCGTTCTTAGCTTCCGCAGCTTTGACATAAAGATGTTTCCTTTTGGCAGCAAATATTTCAAGGCTTAAGTGATATCATTGTTTGTGTAGTTGCATTTCCTTAGTGGCCTTCCATCAAGACATTGAGATAATAAGAGCGATAGTTCTCTCCTCGCTCACACTTCCGCTGGCTGCTTGATGTGTATAAAGCTCATGTACCACATACTATTTGAAGACCCCTGGCTGACAACTGTTCTCTGCAAGTTGACATCACAGATCTGCTCTGTTAAAAAAAGGGAGGTAGGAAAGATGTACAAGAGATCTGTTGTTGTTGACGTTCCACCTCCCTTTCTAACAGTGCGGGTCTTGCTGTTTTAATGTAAATATAAATGGAGGAAAAGGAAATGAGTTTCTGTGTTGTGCCGTGGGTTACAGAGGACATCAGAGAGCTGGCTGCGATTATTGAGTTCATTAATTCTGCTCCAGATATCCAGGAGTCAGGTTTGGGGCTGCCTCTGGACTCTGCTAACTAAAGTGAGCCTGTACTGTACGTTGTCATAAAGGATCCATTGTATTTGATAATATATTTCTTGTCTTGCTCGCAAGGATGGATTTTCACAGCTAGTTTATGAAACGTGTTGCCATGCAGATATAAAATGCAGATGTAGAGTCACATGCAAGAAAACCCATACAATCACTACCCTTTACTACAATCTTTACTAAAGCATGAGTAGACTGATAAATCACTGTGATCAGTCATTGATCTCAGTGACACTGAACTCTACTAAAGCAGGAGTAGACTGATAAATCACTGTGATCAGTCATTGATCTCAGTGTGACATCAAAATCTAAAACCTCAACACCAAAAGAATTTTCACCAGTGTTTCTTTGTTGAAAATGTTAGACGCTACACTGCTTTACAGTGTATGAAACAGGCGTTTAAAAGAACAGTGGAATGTGGCCAGAAGGAGGCACAACCTCCAGATCCAAACAGCCTCATTCATACTGTAGATCTTCCATCTTGGCTTCAAATATGTTTGTTGGAGTATCGGCAGGTTTTGTTTTTGTTTTGAATCAGATATAAAATGTGTAGGGTTATTGGATCAACACTGTGAGAGCGAGAAAAAGACATTGTGAAAGACATTCAGAAACCCACCCCCACACAGAAATCACTCATGGATGACTCAACAACACATGCAGAAGATACGCTTTGAGATGAAGTCTGCAGAAGCTATGGCACGTCCCACAGCCCGGAGCATCTGAGGCCAGGCAATTTTCCAGCTCCAGCCAAGCTGTCACTCAGATGGCCTGGCAGAGGAGGGAGGGAGCTAATACATTTATAGCAAAGAGGAATAAAAAAAAAGTTAGTGTCTGTCACTATATATAGGAGGAAAGGAAGCTGGGAGAGATTGGAGAAGAGTGATGAGAGGAGAGGTAGAGTTGTAAGGTGGCGTGTGAAGAGGAGAAGGAGTGAGCAGGGGAAAGCTCTTACTTCTTGCTATGTATTGTTCTGTATCTTTGTCAACCTTTAGAACTCTAGACCAATTTTATGGGATGTTTTAATGTTTTCATTCACCAAAACATTAGGAGACAGTCACACAAACCACATATTATTTTCAGAACACCATAGGCTACTCAAGTTTGTCTTCATTTGAGATGTATGAATTTTTGTTTGTATTAGATTTTAATTAATTTTATTTTATTTTTTGCTTATAAGGAATAAAAATGTCTTTACATCTCAGAAATCCTGTTGGAAATTGACCATCCATAGTGTGTTTGATCTGAAGATGCAAGGATTCTGATGAATTATGTGTAATGATTATATTGACACAGGTGTTTACACTAATACGATCTAAAATACTTCAGAGTGGTCAAAATAAAATGGTAAAAACAACCTGAATGCATTTTATTATTTTAATATTTCTGTATGCATCAGTATTGTCCCTGCTCAGGACTTATATTCAGACAGCTCATCTAAAGCAGGAGTAGACTGATAAACCACTGTACTGATCAGTTATTGATCTCAGTGATACTGAGCTCTACTAAAGCCTGAGTAGACTGATAAATCACTGTGATCAGTTATTGATCTCAGTGATACTGAGCTCTACTAAAGCATGAGTAAACTGATAAATCACTGTGAGGATCAGTTATTGATCTCAGTGATACTGAGCTCTACTAAAGCAGGAGTAAACTGATAAATCACTGTACTGATCAGTTATTGATCTCAGTGATACTGAGCTCTACTAAAGCAGGAGTAGACTGATAAATCACTGTACTGATCAGTTATTGATCTCAGTGATACTGAACTCTACTAAAGCCTGAGTAGACTGATAAATCACTGTGAGGATCAGTTCTTTATCTTCTGTATTTAAAATCTTAACTCCACTGCTTCTGTGATACTATAGCCAGCATTTCAGTTTAGAACTTCAGCAGCTCTTCTTTTCCCCAGTAAACCCATGAGTGGTATGTTTACAGCTATAATGATCATATCAGCGGGAGATGATTAGAAGCAGTAGATCTCCCATACAGAGTCTAAAGGGGGTTAAGGCAGAAAGCACAGGCCGACTGCTAGTAGATTAACAGGCCTGACTTTGGAGGGAGCTTCAAGGCACTGGGTCTGCTCCCACTCTTTAACAGCACTTGATCATTTCCCCTAAGCATTAAGAAAGCCATTCATCATGCTGTTCTGCTCAGGTTCTAACACACGCTCTCTCTTTCTTGTGAGTCACCACACAAGCAAACCAAGTCTTTGCCTTTTCCCTCTCTTTTAAGGTGTGTGTGTGTGTGTGTATGTGTGTGTGTGTGAGCTTTGACACCCATGCACATTTTAAGACATGGCTGAATGCCTGAAAAGCACAAGCAATCTTAATGAGAGAGAGAGAGAGAGAGAGAGAGAGAGAGAGAGAGAGAGAGAGAGAGAGAGAGAGATAATCAAACACAATGGCTTAAAGTCCTTATAATGGAATATTCATGCTTTGTTGAGGGTTGAGGGAACTTGCAGCGCACAGAGCTTTACCTCTTTACAATTCAGGCTGAATTTCAGACACCTTCAGCCCAGCAGCTACAGTTAGGAGAACTACGGCCTTCAGAACCCTCGCGACCTTGAAATGGTTGAGCGAGAAGGTTGAGACTCAAGAAATCTGGTTCTTGAACTGGTTCTGTTCAGGCTTCTAAGGTGCTTTATAGACAACCATCCCACGTTACACGTGTTAGTGGAACCAAGGATACGTCACAGAATACGTCATCAACAGAGGGCGCTGTGCAGCGTCAGTGGTTCAAGCTGAAAAACCAGCTAAAATTTGGTTCCCACCGTGAACGAACTTCTCAGGTTTCAGAAACTATTTTTGTTGGTGGAACGCGTCAACCAGAATGAAGCTACGATTGATCAGCAAGAGGGGCGGGGACTGATGACATCACTGACCCAGATATTGGGTTGTAGAGGAAAATGAGAAAGGAGGGGCTGTTTGCTCTCTTTCTTTGCTCACATTTCAAAATAAAAGTCCAGAGAAGGGATAAATCCTATACATAAATTAATACTAAAAATAATAAAGTTAGTGTTCAGTGTTTCGAAGATCTTATTATTATAAATATCCTCAATCTAACTATTTCAAATAATTCACACAAATCCTTGCATTTTCAACTGTTTTTAGTCCTGCTAAGCAAAAACAAACATGTAGGTGCAAATAGGTTTGTGATGTAAACATAGTCAAATTCAGGCAAATATTGAAATTCGGTCACTTTTAACATCTCAAAAGAAAAGGTCAAACTACAACAATGTCCCACAGAGTTCGAAAGGTTAAGAACCTAAGCCAGACAGCTGCTGAACAGGAGGCTTAGATGGGACTAAAAAAAGAAAAAGTAAAGCAAGCAGAGAGAAGGACATGAAAGAAGAGACACACAAGCTTAAAATCTGTCAAAAAGAGAGAGAATGACTTCAGGAAGGAAATTAGGGAACAAGAGAAAGCTCACATTACGCTGATGTGGTGCTGGTAATTAACCCGAGACATAATACATAATCACTCCCACTTTTAGCCACCTAGTTAGTACACTCCGGGGGGAAAAAGAAAGAGGCATAAATGAAAAACCTTGAGAGACTCGCCTTCCGCACACACCAGCCCGTCACTGCGGGACTAAATTAGCATCGGTTTTGGAAGCGTTGGTGGTGCAGCTCGTTTGTTCCCACCATATTAAGACGCTAGTTAGGTTCCGTCTCCGACAAACTTAGGAGCACTGGTGAATTATTGATGAGTCACTCTGCTTAGATCTTTTTCAGGCTTAATACAGTTTCTCATTTCTCGCTTAATAATTCACATCTTGCAGAATCCTGACTGAGGTTGAGCCCTGCCTCGCAGCCTCCTGCAGCCCAGCTTCTGGAAGAGGATGGCCTACCATGCACATGTGGACTTAAGAACATAAGCCATGTCTGGATTTGCACACTTCTACTTTAAATAGTGCATTAAAAAGAGTGCACTACTGAGAAATGACTGTCTCTGATCATACCCCAGACAGCATATGGATGTGGGCAGGGCTGGACCACAACTTTATTCAGCCCTGTATTTTCTTATAAGCCATGGGGTGCCATGGGGTTTCATGGGGGGGGTTCGCTCCTTTCCCCCTTAAAGTGGCCCACTGGGATTGTTCCCTCTTCTCCTGATGGCCAGTCCATCCCTGAATGTGGGCCACTTTTGGCAATGAAAAAAAAAAACATCTGGAATACCACAGCAACCTCTACATAACACCATAGTGACCTCCCAGGGATTGACCACCCAAAGAACCACAGCAACCACTTTGAACATCTAGGCAACATTCTAAACTACTTGAGCTGCACCAGAGCACCTTAGCAACTACCTGAAATACCTTAGCAACTACCTGGCGTACTACAGCACCCACTTAGGAACACCCTTTCTATCATAACAAATGTCACAGTAACCACCTGGAACACATAGGCATCTAATTTAGAGACTGCCCTAGCAACCGTAGCTATCAATACCGTAGCATCCACATGGTTCACCTTAACAGTTGCCAAAATCCTGGCTGGGGTTCAGCCCTGTTCACCACCAAAGCCTTCAGTATCCTAGTTTCTACAGCAGGATAGCCTACATTGCACGTTTAATAAAAGCTTTAAGGACTTAAGGGATTTGAGTCATTCCTTTGTGAAATAGCTAAAATGTTTTGGGTCAGTGTCATGCTGCAAGGTCCACCCCACTTCAGCTTCAGTTTTTTAGACACTGACAATTTCCACAAACATTCTTTGACACAATAAAGAATTTATAGTGGACACTATAAAACAGAGACCCCAAACCATGACATTTCCTACACCATGTTTCACAGTTGCTTTAACACATTTTAACATAGAACCCACTTAAATACAGCTCTAATAATGTTATTATGTCCATGTAGGGCCTGTATGGGTAGCCCACCTGAGACCTGGAGACCTGGAGACATTTGTCTTCAGTTTCCATGTTTGCCCTTCATATTATTGCCCAACATGGGTCCCATCTGGGTTGTCAACAGCACATTGGATCCTAGGTAATGGAGTCCTTTTGGGTCCCAGTATCAAAACATGTACAAACCCACTCTGAGCCCATTCCCACCTGGAAACCATCCCACTACCATGTGAAAACCGCACGAGCATGTCGGCTGGGAAATGAGATGGGAACTACCTGGAACACCTGTGCCACCAAGGATGCCACAGCAATCATATAGGAACACTTTGGCAACATTATTGAGCCTACTATTTATTGACACCTTAGCGACCACCTCTAATACCATGGCAACCACTTGGCAAAAGCAGTTTCATCATAGTGACCAAAAAGCAGGCCTTGTATTGTATGTGTGAAAAAAAAGTCCCCCTTCAAATACACGGTTACCGTGCTCTTACCTGATCATGTGCAATAATGCCAACATATGTATCATCATAACACACACACACACACACACACACACACACACACACACACACACTGACATGGCCTAATGGAGAGCGCTCTTTCCTTGTCTCTATTCTCTGCAGTACCATTAATCAGCCTGTATTCTAATAAATATCATTATTCATGGTATTCCACCCTCATATGCAAGCCTCTCCGATGACTTCCGTCCCCCTCTCTCACCAGTCTCATCACTCTTTCTGTTTACTCTGACATAATGAACGTGGCCGCTAGCATTCCCGGCATGCACCTGCTGATTATGATGAAGCTTCTTTGTCAGAGGTGACCGGACGCCATCCCGCCGAGAGCAGGACAGATGTGTCTCATGCAGACAGGCCGACGCGCTCCAGGCTATTTTTTGAAGTCGTTCCCAGGGAGCAAAATTTCGACATGCTTTAGCAAATGTCACCATGGCTCGTTCGGCCCTCCGTCGCTCAGGTTTCGTTCTTTCCCAAAGCAGACGGGCAGATGTATCTCTGTTATCATGGCGGGGACATGACTGAGGTATTGTTAGAGAAGAAAAAAACGGTTTTCAATTTGGAGCCAAAACTGGCAGATCTGCCAGAGCAGGATGAGCTCTCGAACCCGCCATCCATCCAGCTTTTCAGCAAACCCACTCCGCTCATTTGTCCTTGTTTACAAAACTCTGTTCCGCTGAAATAAAGCCTGTTTTTTACACTGAACTGTTGTGAAACATTGATTTCACTTACTGGACCGACTGTAGTTAGAGTTGGAGTATTCTCAGAGTATTAGAGTATTGTTAGAGTAAAAACTCTAGAAAGAACTAAGGATACCATAGCGACCACGTAGGAATGCTTTCACAACATTATTGCGCCCACTCGTTACCATAGAAACCACCTCATCAAAAGCAGCTGCATATTAGTGACCATAAAGCAACAGGCTACCAACAACCTTGGAGCACGTTCGGGCAGTGCTGACCACTGAATAACACAAACACCTCAACGACCATGTTTTAGGAAAGTAGGGAAGCGGTAGAAGAGTGTGTGTGTGTGTGTGTGTGTGTGTGTGTGTGTGTGTGTGTGTGTGTGTGTGTGTGTGTGTACAGTGGGCTGTGTGTATGCACTGCCAGGCTTCCACTGTGAGTAAACCTGTTAGTTTGTATGCTGGTTGAATTATGTCAGTGTGATGCTCAGCGCACAGCGTTGGTTCTTCTCCGCTGCGTTATCGTCCTTGCCGCCTGCGTAATTAAAGAGATGTGAATAGATGATTCTGTTCCCCCGTGTTTCACTGCATGTTTGCTGTTTTGCTAAATTAACCCCCCTCCTTTCTGCCGTTCTGTGATGTGTGGTAATGGAGGCCGGGAATGCCTAAATTTCTTGAGCATCCTCGTGAGCATACAAATCCCTGCAGATAAATGTTCCTCAGATTAGCTGGTTGTATTGCAGCTGTAATGAGCCTTGAAGACAACAGGTATGACACACAGTGTCTGTGCATCTAGAGGAAGCGTGCTGAGAGGCAGAAGACAAGCTGACGCTAAAGCGAGCTTAAAAGAGGGAACGTTACTGCGTGTGCGAAATGAAAATTCATTTTCAAAGTTAAGACCTCGGTTCTTCTACGTCTATAATCACAGACTGTAGTCCACAGACTGTAGTTTCTCCGCATACTTTATCCTACACCACATGGTGGTGGTGTGTCAGTGTGTGTCCACTCACTGGCCACTCTATTAGACACTCCGACCGAGTGTCTCCATCTTGTAGATGTAAAGTCAGAGACAGAAGCTCGTCTGTTTCTGCACAGTTTGTGTTGGTCGTCCTCTAGTCCTTCATCAGTGCTCACAGGACGCTGCCCACAGGACGCTGCCCACAGGACGCTGCTGCTGGAGTATTTAAACCCCTCAGTCCACCAACCAGAAATATCCAGCCGACAGCATCTACTAGCTAGGAGTCTCTAATAGAGTGGACAGTGAGTGGACACAGTGTTTAAACACTCCAGCAGCACTGCTGTGCCTGACTTTGGAGCATTTCTATTGTCCATCCATCCATCCATCCATCCATCCATCCATCCGTCCGTTCATTTGTTTGTTGGACACAATGCAATATGTCAAAAAATCAAAGACGGCAATCTTGGAGAAAGAAGGTTTCTGCATTCTAAAGAAAGGGTACGTTCCACATATAGGGCTATATGAGGAACCGGCATAGAAAATCGTGTCACGGCAGATATAAAGAAGTCCTTTGATCTTGAAGGAGCACCGAGGAGAAGAAAAGAAATCTTCTTTCACATTTCACAGCTTCAGTGCAGAATCAAATCTTCTCACCAAGCTGACCTTCTAACTGCTGTCTGTGGTCTGCTCTTCCTCCGAGACCCTCCAGCACAGAAATGCCAATTCAGGCGGAGAATATATGACCCTCAGAGTTCTCCAGTCGGAGAGTGGAATGTGTCAGTGGATTATCAGCACCTCCTGAGCTGCCCTTGCCAGGATGACCTGTCCCTCTCTGGTGAATTTGAGAGGGCTAATGTTCAGTGTCTAGTGCCCCTGACCTGCTGAAAGCAGGTCTGTTGGTTGACAGGTTCTGCTTTCCCTTCCATGACAAGGCCAAGCAGGCTGCCTCCTTAGAGGAACCTGCTCAGAGTATCTAATCAGTTCAGAGCTCAGGAGTCCATCCACAGGTATCCTGATATATTATTTCCCTGCACTCTGACCTTCGCTTCACACAGTAATGGATTTTTAGGTGATTGTTCAGGAAGCTGCTCTTTACTTGTTGAAATAAAGGAGCTGCACATGTTTTTATTTTGCAGTGACACAGAAGATCACAAACCCATCGGCCATAACATTAAAACTGTCGGGTGAAGTGACTCCCGAATCCTTTTCACCTGTGGAACCTGTCAAACTGCAGCGTCCTGTGAGCGCTGAGGATGCATACAGGCTCCGACTGATCCGTGACAGGGGGCGGGGCTAATGGCATCACTGAGCCAGATATTGGGTTATAGAGGAAAATGAGAATTTCAGAATAAAAGTCCTGATACATAGACGAATAACAAAAAAATAACAAAGGGCATTCAGCTTGTTTTCGTCTTTTATTTGGACCACTGTGAAGTATTTTGAACAACTTATTATAAATATCCTTGTCAATCTAATCACGACAAACAATTCATCAGCATTCAGGGTCAGTTTCCAACAGGATTTTTGAGATGTAAAGCAAAAATAACACAAAAATTGTTGGCAAAAATAAATGTTTGAGCAAATCATGCCCATTTTTACATTAAATAAAGGCAAGGTTGTGTAGATCCCCTGAAAATTGCAGTGTGGTATGTGTAACTGTTTCCTAAAAGGTAAATCCCACAATATTAGCTTAGAGATCTTAAAGTTAATCATTAAGAGCAGGAAAATCAAACCTTGCTGGTCCTGGTCATGCAGGGCTGGTGTCCAGCACAGTTTGTCTGATTTACCTGATCATTAGTAGTTTTCCACTTACATCAGGGCTTTTTTATCTCTGGTTCTGGAGGGCCAGTGTCCAGCAGAGTGTGGCGATTTTCCCTGATTCATCCCCTCTGTTAATTAGTTTTAGAGGGTACATTTCACAGGGAATTTGCCGGTCTGTGCTAGACGGCAGCCCTCCAGGCCCAAAGCTGAATGATGTACGTAGGAAAACACTAATGGTGCAGGTCACTATGTCATAGCTTTTTGTCTTACAACACGGCACAGCAATCTCAATTTGATGGCTGAGAACAGACTTAACAGCCTTGTAAAAGATGAGTAAAACCACTGATGTAGGTCAGGCTCTGCTGTCTGCCAATACAGTTAAAGGTTTCTGAAGAAAGCCAATACCGTCCTGCCTGGAGAACGTGTTCCTACAAGTGTTTCATCTGCTCCTATTAGGTTGATGTTTCCGGGCTGATGCTGAAAAGCCAGGCATGATAAAGACAAAGTGTATAGAACCGCAGATCAGCCGTAACGTTTACACGCTGGCAGGTGAGGTGAAGAAGAGGAAGTGAGGAAGGATGGGAGCGTCTTTGACGAGGCCAAACTGTGATGGGTAGATGATTGGGTCAGAACGTCTTCAAAGCATGGTCAGTAGCTACCAAAAGTGGTTGAAGAAAGGGCCTGAATCTCATCCATGTGCATGGAGGCAAGTGGTATTAATGTTATGGCTGTATTCGAGGAGTAATTTATGAACATACGTGAAACGCAGTGGATTTGACGAATGAATGAATCACTGTTGCAACACAGTCAAGAGGTCATTACAAATAGTTCAGGATTTGACCAGCAGGGACGATTGTACATTGATGCCTGGAGAAATGAACCTCTTTCTGGAGGCTTCATCTGGCCATCACTAATAGACTCAGGGTACGATACTCAGGGAAGACTCATCTTTTGCTCTTGAACTTCTGTTCTTTGTTATAACGTAGTGGCCGAGTCAGGCTGCATGTGCAGTGGGCCTTTCAATTTTCATCATCTCCAAAATCCAGGTCAATAACAAGGGGTCAAACACAGAAAGGCAAACCGAGAATAACAATGCTCTGAACTTCTCAGATAGCACCTCCAACTGAGGTGGTGCTGGTCAGTCCAATCTTCCAGTGAGGTGGTCTTGAGGAGTTAAAATCAGTACTTGCCTGAGTTGCAGCTGTTGATGAGATGGGCCTCAGGTGAGGGGCGGGGGTTGGCCCAAGCCCAATGAAACCCATAGCTTGTATGTGTGCTATCCCACCTTTGGCCAGTAGAGGGAGCCTTCACAGTTGAATTATGCAAACTGTTGGGAGTTGTTCGATCCATTGTTAAGATTAATGCATCATCCTGCCACTAATCTTATTTTTACTCATAGGCTGTATATTCTTTATACAAGCCGTGAATATTTTGTTTTTGTTCTATTATTTGTTTTGTCTCTTGGCCCAAATATGTCCATGAGATGTAAAAATGTACAGAATTTAGATATTTGTCTGAATTTGACCATGTTTTAGTCTAATGTTTACTTGCGCCTACAATATGTTGTTGTTGTTTTTGTATTATAAGGACTAAAAAACACTTTACATCCCAGAATTGTTTTGAGCTGAAAAGTAATTTCTAATTATTATCGTAATAATCAAAATAACTAAATATAGGGTTGAGCATCAGCCACGCCCCCTCTCTCTGATCAGTCAGAGTCTGTATGCAGGTTGAGCATCAGCCCCGCCCCCTCTCTCTGATCAGTCAGAGTCTGTATGCAGGTTGATCATGTACACGTTGACAGAGCAGTAAACATGCACTGGAAGCTCCTTTTATGTCAGTAGGTTACTCTGATCCTGACTCATGAAGCCTGAAGTGTACGATGAACGATGAATTGAGGAACGTTGTTGACCAAACAGATAATCAAGGCCACAAGCTAGTTCGTTCACAGAAAGGAACAAATCTGAAATGAGTGAAATCATCATTACTTCACTGCTTCATACAAGACCTCAATTTCTTACCTTCCAAATCAAACCTTACTTGTTTGGAAGTCTCTACACCTCACGTCGAACTCCCCTCATCCCTTCGGGGGGCTACTTTAAGATCAAGGCGGCATTTCTGTTTACCTGTCGTCCTGTCATGCTGTTTCTTTGCAGCTCCCTTCCCTGTACGCAAACTCTCCTCGACATTTTGTGCGCCCTTTGAGGCACGCTGACAGCTGTCTTTTAAACGTGTTCCTGTGCCAGTGTTGACAGGTAGGGTACCGAGCAGCTCTCAGTGGGGTATAAAACCAATGGATCATTGCATTCTGTATTCTTAATGCCAGTCACTCTGATTGTTTTCCAGAAATGCATTAAATCCTGGGACGAACACAGGCAACACATACACTGATTGACCTTTACATTGTGTCTCCTTGTTTCTACTCTATCCATGTTATCAGCTCCTCTTATCATATCATGCATATTTTATTCTCCTCCTTTCACCCTGATCTTCAACGATCAGGACCCCACAGGACCACCACAGAGCAGGTATCATGTGGGTGGTGGGTCATTCTCAGCACTGCAGTCACACTGACATGGTGGTGGTGTGTTAGTGTGTGTTGCGCTGGTACGAGTGGACCAGACACAGCAGTGCTGCTGGAGTGTTTAAACCCCTCAGTGTCACCGACCAGAAATATCCGGCCAGCAGCATCCTGTGAGCACTGCTGAAGGACTGAAGGACAGACTGTGTCCGTTTCTCACTTTTACATCTACAAGGTGGGGCAACAAGAGTGGACAGTGAGTGGACACAGTGTTTAAACACTCCAGCAGCACTGCTGTGTCTGATCCACTAGTACCAGCGCAACACACACTGACACCACCACCACCATCTCAGTGTGACTGCAGTGCTGAGAATGTCCCACCACCCACATCATCGCTGCTCTGTGGTGGTCCTGTGGGGTCCTGATCATTGATATAAGGCATATCTTCTGAGCTCTTATTGGATACTGTTGAAGACCTTTACTGGTTTGTTCCATTGGATGTATGAATGTGTGAACTCTTCACTCTGTCTCTTGCTGTCTTTCTCTCCCTAATTGGGCTTGTTGATGGGAACTGTCAGAGCGAGGGATAATCTAATAAATGATTGTGTGGCTCCTGCTCTGACCCGCTGTTAGACAGAAACAGATGACAGACTGGATGTCTTTGTCAACTATAGATGAGAGTGACATTATTTACATGAATGCTGGCCTGAAGCCCTGCACAGTCTGCCCTGGTGTCCTCAGATTGGTTAGCAGTGACCTTTTCAGAATGTATAAAGCTCAGGATGAAGAGTGGTCAACCGTTCATGCCGAGGCAGGATGTGCTGTTGCTCAGGCACCAGGGATTTGAGCCTGTACACCCGTGGTGTTGGGCTTTTGGCCACTCCATTGGTCTTGGTCTTACAGCATGCAGATAAAGAGGTTTTTCGTGTTTAACTGGTCACACCTCCAACACCAAAAGCCCATCAACACCCTTTGAGTAAGGCTGTTAAAGGTGTTGGGGTAAAATGATTTCCACTGCTTTATAATCTTAGTTGGGATGGAACATTTACAGGCATTCTATCACCTCCTCTGACCACACAGGAGCACTTTGTAGATCTATAATTACAGACTGTAGTTCATCTGAACTGAAAAATTTTGTGAAGAGCTGTGGTTCCCATAGCAACCTGTATTGCCATAACTAGGAGGTGATGAGCTTCTCTCCAGTATCAACAACACCATATCCTCCTAGAGCCACTGTCATGTTGAACTGTCTCACCAGCTTTGACTAGAGCTTTCTCTAGTGGGCAGGGTTTATGTAGATTTTGGGGGTGTAAATATAATGAGTGAAGACTGTGATGTAACAGTTTTGCAGATTTGGAATTGGCCTTTTTTTGGTTGTACCAGTTTGACAAGACTCGTTATTCACCTATGCCAAATATAGTTTCCATTCTAGAGCCCTTTTAAAGAATTACGCATTACAGTTCCAAGGCATCCGAGGGAACTCTTGCTACTTTATTTGCTACATTTTTGTTTGTTTGTTTGTTCTGCAGCGACAGCAGACCCCGTGATTCCAATGGTGTAAAAAAAAAAAGAAAAAAATAGTTGTGAGATTTGATACGACAGAAGCAATTTACTTTCCACACTTTAAATTTTGTATGCTCTGTATTTTTGTGTTATTTTTGGCCGTCGTCATGATGGAAACAGCAGCCTTCTAAAAACGAGACCTCGGTCCCTGGGAGCTTTCCTCCGGTATAAATAAGTAATGCGTAAAATAAATAAAGGTTGGGAATGTGTTGGTAAGCATGAGCACATGACACTCTGAAAGTCACTCTCTTTGTTGATCGTCTAATGAATCAAAGATGAAAGTAATCACACGTTATGATGGACCCATATGTGGGCAGATCCACTGTTTCTGAAGACTTCTTCTTGGCATTTGAATGCCCATGTCTCTGAGCTGTCACAGCTCCAAACCTGCATCTTCTTGATGAGGTGGGGATTTATAGCTATAGCAGATGGCACTGAAAAGGGGATGAGTAAGACAGGATTCTCAGAGATAATTCTAATAATACACTCATCATCAAAAATAGTTTCCTTCAGAAGGACGTGTGGGATTGCACTGCTGTTGGGCAGGAAGATCAAAATGATGAGGATCAATAACTGATGATAACTGTATTCTGATCTGATCAATATTTATTGATCTACTCAAACAGAAGTGGTGTCTCTCAGTATGGCGTCGGGTTTAACGCAACATGCCAGACGTCTCTGCATGGAGTTGTAGAGGTTCCTAATGGTGTCCTGTGATGATCCATCCCATGCAGCTTGAATGTTCTCTCTCAGTTCTGCAGATGGTGTGGTAGGGGCGGAGTGTTGATAGAGTGTCCAATAGCATCAAACACATTTTCAATCAGGGATCTGGAGATGAGACCGACCATGGCGTAGTAGTACATGGACAATATAGCACCAGAGTGTGTGTTCAGAAAGGGTGGGACCACTGGTTGCAGGAACCTCTTTTTAATACCCTTGATTTCAGAAGAAATGATGAATAAGCAGGTGTCCCAATACTTTTGTCCATGTAGTGTACATTGTAATGAGATGATGCTCAAGTTTTTAATCTCAATTTAATCTCAATCAGTAAAAGTGGGCTCAGAGAGGCTCAGAGGTCTAATGGACTAGGATCTCAGGATCGCAGGTTCGAATCCAGGGTCTTGCTGCTTGCCATCAGGAGCCAGAATCCGAGAGAGCAAAATATTGGCCATGCTTTCTCTGGGTGGTAGATGGCGCTCTCTCCCCACATCACATTCAGTGTGACGCTGGCCAGCACAGGCATCTGTTAGCCATTGTATCGGAGCTGGGGACCCATAGGGGATAGGGGGCGAGTCCAAGTAGGGTTGGGAAATTGTCTTACTGGCTTACTTGGGGCAAATATGGTGTTTAATATTGTTTTTGCACCTTCCATATTCCATGAATGGCCTGAGCGAGTTAAGGGAATGTGTTAAAAGTCATTTAAACGCGAGGAAAAGTGACGAAATGGTCCGTTTCAATCCCACGTAAGCAGGAAACAGTTGTGAGAGGTGTTGTGAAGTGAGCATCGGGCTCATTCCGAGTGATATAACAGTTAAACGTGAGAGACATTAGAAGATGAAACCTGTTTCTCCAGAAGGAGAAAAGAGGAGAAAGCTGGACGGTGAGGGGATGGTGGGGGGTAGTGTCTGGGGATGGAGGGATTTAGGTTTGCGCTGCCAGCGATGCTGCGTACTGTCCATGTTTATTAAAGCAGAAATACATAGCCGAGCGCAGCGCTGTGCCAGACTGGCGATAAGACGGGTCGTCTCAGGAGTGCGGGATATTGCTGTACTTTCTCCTGGGCTGCATGGAATACAGAAGAATAGGACTTATTGGCTGTATTTATCATCACGGAAACATTCCATCATGTCTCGCTGATACACATGATGCAGTGGCTTTTTTATCCCTCTCATGCACTGAGGGGTATTCATTCCAGCAATGCTCAGCACGTATCCAGCAGATATGCTTACGACTAGTTAATATTTCATGCATTGTTGTTATTTATGGATCCAGATGCGTGTGGCGCTGGTGAATATTTCATCTATTGTTGTTCTAGTTGAAATTAGGCCTCAGTGGCATTATAATGGAGATGAATGCTGTGTGTGATTATTATCGAAGGCGTTATAGTATCACAGTATAATTTATGGGATGATGGACACTTTGGGACTTCTAGCTCTGGAGACCTGAGCTTGTTTATTCACTGGGGTTGAGGGAAAGTAATCTGGTTGTGCCACAGAGAGCTAGCAGTTATTTCTCAACGTAATACAAGAAACCCCCGAAAGTAATGGAGATTTGGTTTCAGTAGAAGGAAAAAGAAGAAAAGGGAGGCAATGTAACAGGCATCAGGACATATTAAGGCAATAAGGCGATACTTGAAGCTGCTTGAGGAGCCACAGAACATCAGACGGCCTAGGCTGTACTAATCCAATAAGCTTTGGGCTGGTTTATGTAACGTTCATGTGACTTACATGCAACCGAGTTCTCGTTTGGGGCCCTAATGCGAAGCCTCACGCTGGCTCGCTTGGAAGTTGTTGGAGAGTTGCAGAAGAAAAAGTTGCATCCGTCTCAACTTTGTGAAGAAAGTTCAGTCGCAGAAGGAATCGGCCGACTGGAATGAAACTTGCTGGGTAGGTTTGACATCATGAGACATCGCTTGGCCGATCGTGTGGCGTAAACAAGGACTGGCCTCATCACTGAACTTGACAGACTGGTGGTCCAGTTGCTCATGCCTTCCGTTCTGACTAATGGTGCTGCATTGCTGGCATCTTTTACAAGGACATCTCAGAGAAGAGTTTGAAAGCAATTCGAGCTGTTGGAAGACTTTGAGAGGGGTTGCATCGTAGGGCAGGACTGTCAAGTTCCTTACTGGAGGAAGGGGATCAAGGACCCAGGAAACCAAACCAGCAACCTTCCGGTCACAAGGGTGGTTCCCTGACCACAAGAACGCTGCTGCTCCACTGCTGCCCACATAGATGAGTGGAGATAAGCCTCTTCAGAAGTCTCGTCTTCAGGAGGTGAAATGATGTATGCTCAGATGGTGTAAGGTCTGCTTCAGGTCTGCTTGACCAAGATGATCGAAGGTTGTCCACAAGTTCCGTTGGGTTGGATCTCTCTCTCTCTCTCTCTCTCTCTCTCTCTCTCTCTCTCTCTCTCTCTCTGTGTTTGTGTTTATGACTCATGCTTTTAATGGGTGTGCTTGTATGTAACTGTATGCATGCCTATCAGCCTTCACCAGTCACACACGCTACCTGTATGTCACTGCTGTCAGGTCTTATCATATCCTCCTGATTCCCTTGACTGGATCTCCTGCTCTTCAGAGACTCACTGCTCTGACTTGGTGAGAGTGATATACTATATTGGGTAAATGCACACCACTGCCAACAGTTCCTTTTTTTCTTCTCCAGAACTTGACACTATAAGATAGCATCACCTGTCATTTACACTGTGTAAAATGTAGATCAATAGAAATGGTGCACTATATGGGCACAATTATTGGGACGCCTGCTCAATCTTCTGAAATCAAGGGTATTAAAAGTGTTTATCCTGCTTTTGTTGGAGTACCTGTCTTTATATTCCAGGAAAGGCTTTCTGATTTTGGAACATTGCTGGAAGGACTTGCATTCACCAAAATCTGTGTTAGTGAGGTCAGGATGTTGAGTGAAAACCACCCATTTCACCCTCAACTCATCCCAAATGTATTGTTTAGAGCACCATCATTCCAGAGAACATAGTTCTTATTTCACATCTCAGTGCTGGTAGCATTGTACTCCTTAAGCCCAGTCCTGGCATTAGGTTCATGAGTATCTGCTCCAGAGAATCCTATTCTATTGTTATGTGTCACTGTGTGTGTCAGTGGTGTTAGTCAATCATCAGTGAGAGGCAGAGCACACAATTAATTCTAATAAAGTCCTCTACAAATCAATTGTAAGACCAGTGTTTCTGTGTAAATCTGCCTTTGAGGCTGAATGCCGCCCTGGCTTTGTGCTGATTAGCTGCCCTCTATTGTACCTTGTTCAAACACTGAAACACTGCTTATAACAGCAGTGTCCAATTTTATCCACAGAGGGCCGGTGTAGCTGCACATTGTCATTTCATACAAGCTGGAGAACACCTGACTCCTCTTGTTTAATCAGTTGGTCTCTCAGTGTTCAAGCAATTGAGGTGTGTGAGAATGAAGAGCTAAACTGGGGCTAAACTGTAAGTCGCTGCTTTGAAATAAGAAATAGTTACATTTCACACAAATGAATGTTATACTTGAAAATGTAGTAATGACTGAATACAATATCAGGCTATTTTATTTCCAACAAATAGATTAAATAGAATAACGTTCCAATACAATTCCGGTTTATATGACATGATAGTTACTATTAATCCACATAGTTACATTTGCATTTACATTTACATTTAGCAGACGCCCTTATCCAGAGCGACTTACAAAAGTGCTTTGCTGTTTACTTAGAATATCCTTAGCTAGTAGACGAGGAATCTAGAGATTCCACACGTTTAGACCGTGTTGAAACAAATGTCTTTATGGAGTTAAATACTCCTGAAACAGATGAGTCTTCGGTCTGCATTTGAAGACAGTGAGGGACTCAGCTGTTTGGACTCTCAGGGGAAGTTCATTCCACCATTTTGGTGCCAGAACAGAAAAGAGTCTGGATGCATGTTTTCCTTGCATTCTGAGGGA